>JASXSY010001492.1:0-57909 GCA_034509805.1 Sipha maydis | reverse complement strand
CATTTTTCAAATATGCTCCGATAATATAAGTAGGTGTAAAAAGAAGTTTTATACAATACAAAAATCTACTCTCGAACAATAAACGCAGTTACAACTTTAAAAGTATTAAAAAGAAACCGGTTAGACTCAAGTTTAGCACCAACTTTAGACGTATCCATCTTTTCAATACAATCGCTCCGCTTGAATCTGTAATTTTCATGTTACTCTGTCATTGTTGATTCAATTAACTTAATAAACTTAATAAACACTAATTATCAAATTCGGATAAAAGGGGGAGGGGCATGGGAGCAATGCTTTCCCAAATCGTAAAAAAAAGTCTGGCATAATTTTTAATAAATAGGTGTATAATATATACATAGTATTACTAGGTAAATTAAACTTTATATTCCATTGGATAATATCAAAATACGAGAAAAACATTAAATTATTATTATAACATATTTCTATATTAAAGATATAATATTTTATAAATATAATATCGGATATCGGTGTATTCTATTTATAATTCTGTAGTTAACAATCTTTACTGTTCACGTTATCGTCATATAATCAAATATAGTTTGACATTCGATTATTTCTGCTACAATATAATATAACCTAATCATTTTTTTACCGAATACGGACCGCGTTTTTAAAAATGGTAAGTTATTTGTATGTTTTTATAAACTGCCAATGTTTTGAATTAAAATGAAAATTTTGTAAATTTTCAAAAATACTTTTGAAAATAATTAAAAATTTTACATAAAATTAATTGATGTTTGATGCTCCCTCCCTATTATACATTTAGAATCCACGCCTGTTAGCTATACATTTTCAAGTATTCTTGTTCGTTCACTATTTCATATTTATGACTTTACATTGTGTAACTGTGTTGAACTCACCACTCGGCACGCTACACAATTTTTAATAAAGTTGTTTATTGTAGCCTTATTATTTATTATTAAAAATTAAATGTAATTATGTAAATATTTTAACCATACCATACCAATGATTTTTACTTATAATTTTTTTTAAGTTTAAATGTAATTATGTATGCAGTACTCTAACATTATAAACTTATTGTGCCCTTAAGGTATAGATTGTTTATTTCGAGTAAGGAAAAAAAAAACTTATAATTTTCATTAATATGAATCACACCAAATAATGATTAGAAAAACAAATAATTTCATGTAAAATATCCGTTTTTCACATTGAATATTAACTATTAAAACAATTTGTTTTAGTCCATGTAATTTTTAGATTAAATTGATACGTTTTCTGGATCAAGAGTTAAAAAAATGTGATACCGGTTCTTCTAATAGTTCTTTCTAGAAAGTGTAGTTTATAGTCATTAATAAAAAAATTAAATATAAGTTCTTTCTGTGTAGTTAATTATGCTATATATAGTATCTAAGATAAATGTTTTTAAAACTATTTGAAAATGTATGATCAGACATTTTTAGCACACTCGTTTATGATAAAAGTACAGATATTTTCAGTGCACAAAAAAAGCCTACTTTGATCATTAAGAAAAATTTAACTTATGGTCAGTGATAATTAAAAAGTATAAATGTATTTTTGTTTTCTTCATTTATAGTTGAATTATTTAAAGTTAAACTAATATTATCAGGATGGTAAAGTAAAATAAATACTGCGTTTGTAATGGAATAACTGATTTAGTATTATGAAATATGTATTGTGAAATTAAATAAGTGTATTTTAATAATTTAATGCAATAAATAATTTGTTAATCGGATTTTCTTTTGTTATCAAATATTACTTTACATTCTACTTTTACCTCATGTGTGTGTACAAATGTAACGAAAGTACAATAAAGATTATTTCAATAACGGTATAATCGTATCGTACTTATTTCCCAGATAAAAATCTCAACAGAAATATCAAACCTTATAATTTATCGCTTAAATTGATTGTATGTTTTTTATAAAATAAATATCAAAATATTTTTTCGTATTTGGATCACTGTATCGTATAATTTAAACTGTGTTAATAACCAGAAAAAATGTTCAACATTGCATTTTCTTAGTTCTTCAGTTTTCATAAAGATAATCATATCATTAAGACGATACAAAATCGTGAATAATATTCGATTATTAATTAGGAATTAAAATGTAAAAAAAAAAATATGAACTAAGTAAAGTTGTTGTATACTTTTTGTTTTAAAGATAAAAATGACGCTTAAAATCGTAAAAAATTAAATTGGACAAATACTTAAAGTACATACGTCATTCGGTAATATCGAATTTATGTGTATATATGTGTATATCGTAAAATGTAAAAATTATGTGCGTGACACATACATGCATCGAGTGTCTGAGAGGTTAGAAAACAGTATGTAATGGTTATTATTAATATATATATTTTTTTTTTCTACGTATGTTGCCTACACGTGTCAATTTGACATGTTTGGTTATATCGAGTGCGGACAATATGTTCTATCGACCGTTTACCCACACTGTCACTACTATTTTTGTACGTCTATACAACTGTAGATACTACATGCTATTACTAATACTGTAATTTTAATATATATATATATATATATATATATATATATATATATATATATTTTTTTTTACGAATTCACCCTTCACGGAGAATCTAAATGGTGGTAACAGGCGACAGTGCGGAAAATAAACCTGTCAGTACTCGAATTATTAGAGAGAGAGAGGGAGAGAGAGAGAAACGAGGGTCTCCCGAGGCGTTCCGCATTAACTCGGACTAAATCGAATGTAGTTATGCGTCGTTTGCACACAGTTGTTCATTTCTGACTGACGAGTGCCATGGCGAGGAGGAGTTGAACTTTATAAGGATTTTTTTTGCGGAAGGGGTCAGGGTATAGGGAGAATGGTATACGAAAAATGGGGATCGAAAATGTTGGACAACGAGTGAGAGGTGGAGGAGAGAGATGAAAGTTAAGAGAAACGAAGAGTAAGGAAAATAGTGACCTATGACCCCTTTCACCGCCACCGCTGACATGCTACCATGGTTACCGTGTAACGACCCTAAATGTGTCACGTATAGACGTTCTTCTGGCACCGGACGTGTCACTGCACACCGATGTATATAATATTTATTACGCATTTAGATTACTCACCGTGTCCCTTCTTACCGGTTGTTTGCTGTATACGCAGTAACCGAACCACAGGATGTATTATTAGAAGACCAAACACACCCTATGTAACACATGATGCAAATATATTGAATGCGAGTGTATATAAATATTGAAAAAACGGTAATTAATATGCAATGGTTGTAACAAAAATAGAAACACAACATTAGGTTTCAAAAAAGAAAAAAAAAACAATAAACTATTTTTTTAATCATTTTGAACAGGTCCTGAATGTAATACAAATGATTAAATAGTATAATACAATTATATGCAAAACAAAGACTTTTGATATTATTACTTTTTGACAGTTTAGTTTTTGGATATTTAATTTTGTTGGTATTAGACGAATAATCTAGTGAAAGTATTAACAGATAGTACTTTTATTTCCAACAATAATTATACCGTAATATCTATTGCTTTTTTTTTTTTTTGTCGCTGACGCTGCTATTTAGTTCTTCTTAGGTAATGTTTATCTTAATGACGTTCATATGCGGCTAGCTTATTAATACATATTGTATACTGGACATCTATATTATTTTTGTTTTATGCATATATTTTCATTCAACCTGGTTAAAACTGGTTGTCATAAAACACATCTGATTTTCAGTTATGTTTAGTTCTCTAATGTGTATTCAATACTCATCGAATAAAATCGATTATTTGTTGCGATATCGGAAACTTGATCATCCTTTTTTTAATATAAATAGTATTTGCTATTAATAATAATTTATTCGTTTTGGTTATTTTGTACCCAAAAGTTTTTCTTAAATAATGTTGTACGCGACTTGTAGGTACGTGACCAAAGAAGGTTGATAAATTTATTGCATTCACAAAACATGAGCGGACGCTGAGCAATGCGCGCGAGTTAAACGTGAGTCAACAATTCAGAGAAAATTGCATACGGAGACGTATTTCTAAAAAAGTTTCAGTGGAGAATGGAAATATCTAATTAGCCACTGATAAAGATTAATTGTTTTCCATGTTGAATCGAGAAAAGGATTTGTACCCAACGGTGCATTGTGTTTCCGAGATAAACATAGAGATGTGAGTTTGTATTATACACGTATAGAAATTTGGAGTTGTTCTAACTACAACGAGTGTCAATGTTATACACATTTGAACGTCGATTTGCGCCAAGGATTATATTAATTTAATTGCATAAGTCACTTAATTCAACATTTCCTTATTGACTCTCCGATTTGGTGTTAAATCACCGCGGATATTTCTATGCGTGTACAGTGGTATTAAACTGTATTATACAAGGTATTATACACATGGTATAATATTATTTTATACAGACGGTATAAAAAAAAAGAATTAAGGCGTTACTTTTAGTTATTACCACGATTAAAAATATTTAGATATAAAATTATTATTTATTATTATCATTTATTAATTATTATCATATTATGTGTTCCCAATGAGTAGGGAAATTACTCATTCTAAAAATATCCATTAAAATTATTAAATTAAATCTTGTATTATATGTTTTCTGACCTTCTAGTCATTTTTTAAATTATTCCTTTTTTAAATGATACGTATTTCATAATTAATCATAGGTTTATAACCTCTGTTAAATTGCCAATAATTTGAGGTACTGGAATGTTCTATACAGTATAATACAGGTATAATACCGGTACTATACGGTATTATACAACAACAAAATAAAATACGGTATTTTAACATTTCTAGATAAACATAATAAACAAGATTACCGCGCTTGAATCAAAAAATATTAATTCGCATATATTTAAAGTGTTTGATAGCAATAATTGTTTCGAAGGTATTGATATTGAAATCAAACTATCGTCGAATTTTTGAATGAATAAAGTTTTTTATTTGAACAGTTAAAACCAGGACTCAGGACTTAGCAATTAAAATCATTAAAATAAGCGTTTTAAAAATCACTTAAAAACAAAATTATAAGCACTCAAATATGCATTCAAAAAACTTAAATTTAAACAAAAAATTTAATTAAAAAAAAGAAGATCTAAAATAGGAAAAATAGGTAAAAATTTCTAAATTTTCTTTTTATTCAAATTCATTCAAATTTCGTAATTGAACATGTTATAACATGGCATATACATCCATAATTCTCTGCTACATTTTATGTCAAACAATAAAAATAAGCAAATGCTGTAAGTCCCGAGTCCTGGTTCTAACATTCGTTGCGAATAGACGTGTTTTTATGAGCTCCCGCGAGATTGACTTTTTCGTCGGGAAAAAGTGAAGAGTTTTTTACGCCGAAGATACCGGAGGATTCGTCTTGAGAAATCGTGTGCACCTGTACAGATCCCAAGAAAATCGGACCAAGGGTTGAGAAGTTACGGCGACATAAGGGATACATCAGGTCAGAGATTTATTTTTCCGTAGTTACGGGTACTCACAGGGGGATCACTCCTCTCTGGACGGTCCTTTACTCTCGTAATTTACAGGGAGGGTAGCCAGGGTTGTCCCCTACCGTTTGAGACTAGTTTCAACTCCGTGGGCTTAAATACGCACCCTCGAGGGCGGTTTAAACATCCGAAATTTGACTTTTTAAACAAAAAATTCGTTTTTTGTCGAGAATCAACAAACTCGTTAGCAACCCGCGTTGCTAGCCGGTTATTAGTCTCGATAATTTTTCTAAGTCCGAATTTTAATATTTCTGTTGTTGGTCTACGTTGCTAACTAGAAATCAACAAGTCATAATTATCTTTTCGAAAATTTTTCTAAGTCCGAAAAATAACAATCGCGTAGATATTTCGTGTTGCTAACAGGCAATCAACAAGTATTCGTTTAATTCCGAAATAATTCTAAGTCCCGACAATTCGGTTGTTAACGACGACAACATAATCAATAAAGAAATATTTTAAAGTCCGAAACCACAAATTAACTTAAATCCGTCCAGATAGGGTTGGTATATGGGGTTTGGAGGATTTTAACATTATAGCACAACAAGCAACTATTGAAAATGGATGAAAGAGATAAACAGGGTACGTCAAAAGTGACAAAGCCCAGAAAGACAACAACAATTAAGAAAAACAAAGAACCCGTACCTACTCAACAATCGGAGTCGGATAGTGAATCCGGTAATGAAATGGAGCGGGCACTTGAGAACGCTATAAGAAAACAACAATTGGAAAAACGAAAAGAAAAAGAAAAAGAAAAAGAAAGAGAAGCAGAAAGAGAAAGAGAAAAAGAAAAAGAAAAACAAAGAGAAGTTTTAAAATCAAATTGCTGCGAAAAATGCACAAAATGCGTTAAAGAGACAAACGATACTATGATAAATATTTGTACAGTTATAACTAATCTGCAAGACCTTCACAATCAGATTACTTATAAACATGGAGTTGATAACACTACAATGGCAAAACTTGGAGAATCAATAATTTATCTAGAAAACCTAAAACAGAAGAATATAAGAAAGGAAACGGATGATTTAGAGATACTAAAAATGAAATTCGACCAAATGGAGAAAAATATGGAAACATTGATTTCTAATAAAATTGAATCCATCATCTCTAATTCACGCGATGAAGCAAGGGATCTTAAGAATACCATAGAGAAACTTAACAGAACCAAACAAGTGAAAAATACAGAACCTCGGACGATCAAATCCCGCTTGGGATCTAGACCTAGACCGCCAAGTAGAGTTGAACCAGAGAATAATAATAAAGAAGATGGTTTTGTTTTAGTTACAAGAAAAACTAACAAAAAACAACGTTCTAAAAAGCTTATTGAAAAAGCAAAAAATGAAACACCGGAACTAGGATATATTGTCAAGAACACAGGGAGTAAGACATCTCTGGAACTAAAGAAACAAGCTTATTCAGAGATACTAAAAAATAATCCGAGACCAAATATAGTAATGACAAATACTATTAAAAGAACAGGAGACATTTACATTAAACCTGCCGATCGAAATACAAGAGAAGCTTTGCTCAAAAGTAATCTCGAGGTAGTTGAACAAAAAACATTGAAACCAAAGTTATTGGTATACAATGTTGATAGTGAGTTAACCGGAGTAGAAGTTGTGGAGGATCTCATTAACCTCAACTCCGAACTTAGAGATACTGACAAAGAAAAATATAATGCAATCAATAAAAGATCGCCCCAGGGACAAATATCTTCCAGAAAAGTATCCTGGTTACTGGAAGTCCACCCGAGCATATATAAAAAACTTGTCAACGGACGATTCTACATCGGTATGTCGTATTGTAGAATCCTACCCTATGACCAAGTTACCAGGTGTTTCATATGTCAAAGGTATGGACATATTGCAAAATACTGCCCGACTAACATACAGACATGCATGATATGTTCGACACAGGAAAAGAACCACGATTGGAAAAACTGTAGTTTAAATCCAAAATGTGTGAACTGTGGTAAAAATGAGCCATCGAATCACCTTGATTGCCACTCACGCATGAGAGCAATTATACAAAGGTGCAGAAAGACAAGTTATGGCACAAATTCATCATGAATAATTTAAAAATAATACAAATAAACGCAGCGAGGAGTCAAATAGTAAATGACGAACTCCTGCATTATAGTACCATTAACAAAATAGACATAATACTAATACAAGAACCCTACACTAGAAATCATAAACTCGTTGGATTGGAAATTAATCCATTCAGAGTTATATGTCACAAGGGACAATACATAAAGGGTAGAGAAAGCATTACTACATGGACAGCTATCGTGGTGTTAAACCCAAAATTAGAAATAGTAGCACTACAACAATATATGAATAAACATTTCGCGATTGCCAATATCGGAATAAATGGAACAAACGTCGTACTTATATCAGCGTACTTCCAATTCAGAGAACCCACTATTCGATTTACCACGGAATTAACAAACATCATAGAAAAAATAGGTCTCGACAAATCAATCATAATATGTGCAGATGTAAATGCGTTCTCTACAATGTGGGGAAGCAAAAACACCGATCACAGAGGAATTTTTGTCGAAGATTTTATAACAAGAGAAAATTTAAAAATAGAGAACCAAATTCCACACAATCCTACTTACTTAGGACCTAGAGGAAACACTTGGATCGACATAACATTAACCAACTTGTTGACAGATCGTATAAAAGAATGGAAAGTAATAGAACAACAAACCACAAGCGACCATAACATTATAAGTTTTACATTGCACATAGAATCAAACACTAATGCAAACAATAATACAAACCAGAGACAAAAAAGATATAATGTTAAAAAAGCAAAATGGGATATATTCACAAAAACCCTTCAGAAAGAGACTAATAAAAATGAAATCACAGGAGATATAAACAATATGATCAAACAATTAACAAAAAATCTGATCGTATCGGCCGACAACTCCATACCATTAAAAGAGATAACAGACACATTAATACCTACAATCGACGGAGAAGATTCCCGAATAGTGATAGAAAGAACGAACTATACACTTGAGCGTAATGTCACTAAAGAAGAAGTGAAAATTGCACTCTGGAGAATGAACCCTAATAAAGCACCAGGATACGATAACCTAACTGGAAAAATTTTGAAAAAAGCATGGCATCAAATATCTGATGATCTAACATTGATTATAAACGAATCAATGAAAAATGGAACATTCCCGCAATCATGGAAAAACGCAGAACTAGTGATAATTCCAAAAGGATCCGATAAAGATTTATCACTACCAAAATCTTATAGACCAATTAGTCTATTACCGGTAATGAGTAAAATATATGAACATATATTGTTCATTTTTTGCACATTTTTTTTTTTGTATGTGCACAGCTTTTATATAATACCTTGAAAAATGTAATGTTTATCTTCAATAAACAATAAACGATACGGAGGATGAGGGGGAAGGACGACCCAACCATGGGTGTAGTACCCCCCTCTTCCGCGCCGTGATTTAACACAAAAAAAAAAAAAAAAAAAAAAAAAAACCGATTCGGATTTGTATACGAAATCTGTTTTGAATATGAACAGAAAACAGCTCTACACCTGATGAAAATTCAATTATTTAACTGGTGGTAAAATTTTCAAAACTTAACGATTCAGAAATAAGTATACTTTTTAACAATACTTGCATCGATTGGATAATATTTGTAACGTAGTAAATTGTTGTCAGCTATTTACTACTCAAATATTAAAAAGTTTTCCATTTTTAAACTTGTTACTATCATATAAAGAAATTTAATTTTATAAAAATGATTCGATTAAAGGAGAAATGTTAAATTATCCAAAATTGTTTAATTGTTAAATGTTTGAAAGATCAATATAAGCACCGATATTTTTTTCGGATGTTGTTTTATACGTGGTTTGTAAATTTTTCTAATCAAGATCAACAAGTTCCACAGAGTACAAAATATTATAGAAAGATAAAACGTACTGAAATTATTTTAATAGTTTAAATATTTAAAACTAGTAACCTTTTATATATTTTATAATAAATATATTGTTTTGTTAACAGCATTAAAATATTTTCTAAACATAAGAAAAATATTTCTAGGAAAATTATATGAGTGTCAAAATATTTTTAAATCATTCTTAAAAAGTTGCGTAAATAGTTAGAAAATATTTTAGTAACATTTTTTGGTTAAGAAGTTCACTTTTTGAGAATATTTTATAATAAGATTTATTTAACATTTTATTCATATATTTTTGAAATATTGATTTCTAATATTTTCAAAATACGAACTTTATAATAATCTAAAAATATTTTGACAACCATCTCATTTTCTTAGAAATATTCACTTTTATATCGTAAAACCTTACTGGTTATACCATATGACAATTTATCAGAGTGACTCGATAGTCATATTTAATATTCCTCTACTTAATCGAAAAGATTGGTTTTGTAACTTTTCTTCAAATAAAATTAACTAAATTGATATAATACCTATCATACAAGCATGCTTTTCTGTATTTCAGTATTTTGATTAAAAAATACGTATTTATAACAATTAATAGCTGTAGAACTGTACAATGTTTTCAGAAAGGTCATGAAACAGAATCTTTATAATATGTTGGTTATATATTAAGTTTTATCATAAATATTATATTTTTTCAGTTATATAAGATTCTGAGTGAAACAAAGAATGTTTCTTCAAGGAATTAGTCTTACTACCATTGATTATACAATATATTAAATTATTCTATAATCAATGATTTTACTATGTGTGTTTTTCTTTTTTTTTCTGTGGATGTGATCAAATTTTCTCCTAGAAAGAGTTATCTGATCATCAATTTGAATAGCAAATTTTGTTTAGCTGGTACTTTTGAGAAGTAATTTTTGAATATCTCAACATTTACGAAATGCCGATTCCAATTATTACTTTTCAACGTATCTAACCGAGTACCTAACTCAATAAATAATAATCGGAGGGACTTGAAATTTTTACAAGATACTAATATGAACATTTTCAAGAGATTTTATTTTATTTAAATGTATTTAAAATTTAAATAAAATTAAAATCAAGATTATGTAGGTATATATATATTTTTTTTTTTTTGTGTAAGAATCCCCGTTTAATAAATGATTCTAACTTTGTGTGTGTGTGTGTATATAATAAATTATATTAAAGTAATCCAGTTTTAAAAAATTGCACGCGTTTCTTAGGGAAATATTATCTAGTTAGTATTTTTTTCGCAAGGTTTAATTTAATAAATTTATACATTTTAAACTGATTCATTCGACCTGTTTCAGTCAGAATCGTTTTTTCGAAAGCAGTGGTACTGTTGCATCCCGACAACGGCGAGCAACGGCACAGTAGAAGTTTTAATTTACTATGAAGTACAACTACCTGTAGTTTATATCATTAACGTTTATTTAACTAAATATAATCAATATTACAGCAATTATTACATAAATAATTATAAAATATTTGAACATTAAAGAATATAAGAGACGAGAACCTAACCGACAAAATTGAATTACTCATAAAAGTAGTCAGTTCAGACTCTCCGTCGTTTTCCTATAATGGCCGGCAGGCGACACATAGACCGGAAGTTACCGTGGTGGCCTATGGGTACTCGATTACACATACATCCGTATATTATTCATACTTAGAACATGATTATTCTAACTGGGTCACCATTAGTCCACAACAGTACATTGGTTTCAAGTTTAATAGACCCATTCCTATATCTCACTCAATCTAGGAGTCTAACTCTACCTAGAAGTCTCACCCGATCTGGGAGTTATTTTTAAAATTATATTTCTTAAAAGTAGTAATATTATTGTCAGACAACCTCTTGAGTATAGCAAAAAAATATTCATGTGAGTTAATGGAGAAATACTCGTATTTTCATCATATTTCTTAAAAGCTGCCCAGTTATTTAAAAAAAAATATTTTTTTGACAATGTTCTTAGTATATTTTAGCAATATTTTAAAAAGTATTATTATTTCAATATTTTAAAAAGTATTATTATTTCAATATTTTTATCATATTTAAACAATATTTTTCAATAAACGTTATTTTATTTATCATTAAAAAATATTGTGAAAATATTATAATTTTCCAAATGCTGTGTGGGTTTATATCGTAGTACAGTTGAACAGATCTTAATAACAATTGATAGTTGTGATTTCGTTTGAGATGCAGCTGTCCATTTTTTATTTCTCAACTTTTTATTTTTTGAGAAGTTCCTTATTTCCTTATTTTCGATTCATTTGTTTTTTGATCCTGGACATTTTATTTCAATCATTTTTGCTACTATTAGGCCTGTAATCTTTATATTTTTCCCTGTAACCTTTTCTAATTGCTCTTTGGCTATGTCTTCTGCTGTATTTCATACCTGGCAGCAGCATTGCATTAAGAGTCCCAAACAATAATTCCCTTGTGACTTTTTATATTAAAGTGGATTCACGCAATTCGCATATTTTATTAAATAAAGACGCTGTTAATCTATTTAAAGTTTAAAGAAACAGATATTTATACAACAATAAAATTATAATTGTTTATCATAATTCATAAGTAACTCATATGTCATTATGTGTAATATAAAATAATAGGGGTTTCAAACGAATTTTTAAGCATCGATATCGAATTGATACAACCAATATTTTAACATACTATATACCTTCGGTTAAAATGGAACTGAAGACTGAACGTGTGGAAACCGCTTATGACATCGAACTGTAAGTAATAAATAATTATAAAAACAGCAACACGTACGTCAATGTAATCGAATGACAACATCAGTTTTACTCATACACAGTTCGACATTCAAAAGTAGACACTATACAGATATGGACCCAATAGAATGGGGCAGAAGGGCGTGCCCTCAAATCCTCAAAAATTTTTATTGATCATAACCTAACCTAAACTTTTCATCTACAAATACAATGATACTAGCATGATAATTTTACATCCTACAGAATTTATTATAATTTCTTGTACATATAAGCCACAAACTCAAAGCTGGCAGGGCCGGATTTACCTACAAGCAAAATAAGCATTGCTTACGGCCATCGAAAAAATTCGGCCCGTAAAATGTCTAGTTTTTAAAAATTAATTATATTACTAGCCAACCCGGCAAACGTTATTTTCCAATATAAAATAAATTATCAAATAAATCCGAACGTTAGTTTTCATTATCTTCTTACAATAATTATACGAAAAAATTTCATTAAAATCGGTCGAGCCGTTTCGGAGAAACACGTTATATTCATTAAGGTGGGATCACACGGCGCGTTGCGCGTCGCGTGGAGTGTGGAGTGTGTATATACCGCGCAACAATCCGCGCAAAGTTCCGCGCGACAACTTGGCGCGCCTGTGTGATCAGACAGAACGTCATGGTTCAACAAGTTTTTCCTAGGCGCGTCTCGTTCTGGAATTATCAATTCTTATCCATTGTGATAGGTACATTTAATTGATAACAATTAATACCGACGCGCCGTTTGATTGATAAGACACGCAGCGCCAATTTTCCTATGGCGCGTGACACAAAGATCGACAATTGTCGGGAAGCCACGCGCCGCGCGGCGCTCATACAAACCTTACCGATCAGACGCGTCAACTCTACCACTCCACGCTCCACGCGACGCGCCGTGTGATCCCACCTTTACGCGTTTGTCAAGGTGTATACAGTACATGTATACGAGACAGCGAATAATATTATACAAAAGTGTTTAAAAGCCCGTGTTTCGATGAAAAGCCCTGCAGATAATGAAACGCAGTGCCATCAGCTATGGGACGTCAATGACTCATATAAATATAGGAATTACTTATAATTAAATAATAATAATAATTTTCGGACTTTCTTATCTGTATACCGTACATTATATTATTATAACATGATAGGTATCTTTGTACTTGTCATCCGAACGATAATTTGACGACGACGAGAATCACAGTCATTTAATAAATATTTATAGTGAATGATGAAATGTTCGTTTATCTATAGAACAAGTCTTGTGTAGTTGTGTTTTAGTATTTTATAATTAATAATATTAAAGTTTTATAGTGTGGTTTCAAGTAAATATATTTTTTTATTTTCTTCATATACTCATTATATATACCTGTTTATTACCTATATTTATTAAGTAATTAATTAGGCCCATCTAAATAATTTGCTTACGGCCCCCAAAGTAGTTAATCCGGCTCTGAAAGATGGCGAAAACTTTTGAGAGTCCCGGGGCTGATCAGTTTCAGACTGAGATCTTAATTAAGATATACATCCTATTTGTACATATTTTTGTACGATAACAGTATTTAAATTTTGCTACAGATCTTATGCTACGGCGAATAAGATTAAAAAAATAATTTTGTATAAAAGACTAAGAGGCTCGGAGTTAAACCCTCCTTGCCTTGCCCTTTCGTCGGCCCTGCACCCACCAATGATTTTATTTTATTCATAATGTTATATCTTGTATCAATCAATAATATTATACAATGTAATTTAATACAAATTATGGAAACATTATCTTCGTTACTGTAGGAAATTGTTAACCATTGCGCGTCAATTTATTTTTTTGTGTAAAAATTTGTTTGGTAACTTTTGTGCACAAAAATTACGATTTATAAATCATTATGAATAATTATACCGAAGTGTATTCACATACATAATTTGTCTAAAACTAATATAATTTATTGGATCATTTTTGTAAATATGCATAAAATTGTGTGCTTATTTAAATTGAAATTAATTAAATAACAAATAATTATAAAATTAATTTTAATATTATCTACATGTTACAATAAATAACAAGATTAAGAAACAGTAATACCTGACATTTTTGGGCTACTATATTTACACTTAACTAACATTGAGAACTACTCTTTATTCGTAAATTTCATGGTTATCCAGAAAAACGTACCGAGTATTCCCGTAGCCCCTGGGTCTTCTGACGAAATTCTAAAATGTGTATACGTCATATATTACAATGGAAGAAATAATAATTCAACAGTCTGTAAGTGTGGAAAAAGGAACGATTACTTTATGGTAAAAGTATATATATTGCTTTTTATCACATTCCATTTTTTCGAACAAAATAAAATACTTCAATTCTTTATTGATTCTACGCTACAATTACACAAAAAATATATTTTATATACTATATCTTTTAATTCGTTTATGTATATAGATAAAATATAAAAGGTTTTTTTTTTTTTTGTATATATTTTATAAAATTTAAATTTTATTGAAAATCATGTAATTTTATTTTATTACCAACAAAAATAAAAATAAATTTAACTATTAAATTGAAAAAAAAAATCGCATATCTATACAAATTATAAAAACAATTTTATAATACTTCTGAAATTCAAATTTGGCTGTGAAGTTTTAAAACTTAACTGTATTAACTATTTTTTCATTTTTAAGTATCAATTATGATATTTAGGGTGGTCGACCCCAAATAGTTGGGAGGAAGGCGAAGTAGAAGAAGAAGAAGAAGAAGTATCAATTATGAGGAATAATTATTATTGCAATTAATTTGTTCTTATGGTTTAAGTACACCATCTTCAACATTTTCGGTTTTTAGTTGATTAATTAAATGGCATTCAAAATGTATTTTATCGTCGGTTTTAAGTTTATTCAGAATAATTATTTCTAGGTTTGTTATTATTTATAGGTATTTAGATTGTTACAAATAGCTAAATTTATTAAACTTATAAAATGCTTTATCGGCATATTTTGTATTTATATCATTATATCGATTACAATTTAATACAACTGTAAACTTTTGATGCTAACAGATCATTAAGAAATACAATTTTTATTATTATATATGAATTAACAGTTAAAATTTGATAATATTATATAAATATTGAATAGTTGTCTCATTGTAAAAGTGGTTATATACCACACTTACAACTTATTATTTCAACAACAACAAGTATCTTATGTTCAACTATTCTTATGAGTAGACATCCAGAATTTAAATCATCATTATATTAGTCTAAGGATTCTTGAACTATTTACACTTGCCGGCCTGTTTAAAGAGAATTCTTAAATATAAATATACATACATTTATTAAATAATAATAAATAAATAAAATATACGATTATGTATATCATTTGTAAAATATGAAAGTTGTAGTTGTACGGCGACGAAAGATTTTGGAGAAAGATACAAAGAATAAGTTGGACGGATAGAAGATTAAATGAAGACATCTTGAGGACAATAGATGAAAAACGAACATTGATAAACATTATAAAGAGAACGAGATGGCAGATAATAGAACACACGTTGAAGCATGGAGATGAATTGCATAGTTAAATAACTGAAGGAATGATAGAAGGAACAAGATCAAGACTTAAGACGAGATACAAAAAAAACTGCGACGAACGGTTGTTCCTGTTTGCAGATTGTCAATAATAGTTTAATAAAATTGGGAAATGATTGATAAACACGATACTTTCAATATTTATAAATTAATCTGTTGTACAAATGTTGTAGAAATGGTTCAAAGGCATTTTATGTTAACGTGTACAGGTCAAACAACTGTGAAACTTTAATCCTGCAGCCATCCTGTAAAAATGCTCATCTTCATATTTAGTTTCCAATTCATTGTTAAAAATTTGACACATCTGCAAATTATATTCTTGTCTGTCTTATCAATAAAATTTCAGGTTGGTTTTCACGTATATAAAATGTACATCAAATGCTTTCTAAATAACGTTTGAATTAGAGGTCCCTGTATATATATATATATTGATTTTTCATTAATTGTTTTATTAGTATATGTAAAAATAAATTGAATAAAAATGTAAAATTTCGATTTTTTTTTTTTATATCTGGTAACAACCGTTTTATTAATTTGTAATATATAAATTAATTTTTTTTTAAACATAAGTAATCAATAACAATAAAGTTTTCACAAAATATTAAAAAAGAAGCCAAAGAAATAATTAAGTAGGTATGATAATAATGTAATCATTACACCGTACTATACTATAATAGTGTATACATAATATAATATATTTGTTTATATACAAGTAAAATCATGGAGTATATTAAATATTATCATACTAAAAATATATTATGTATACCTACACTATTATAGTACAATACGCTGTAATAATTACAACATATAAATAAGATATATTAATTACAGAATAGTAAATAACCTAATGTATAAATAATATATCAAACAATGGATGAAAAAAACAAAATTAAGAAATAATTCAATACTTATAAGTACTATATTTTTAGGCATACAATTGTTCACGGTTTTGGTAAAAAAATACTAATAAATCAACATTTTCAGTTGATAAGCAACTTCACACAGGTTTGCTATTGAATTTTAAAGTGTACACACATAGAAAAGTGTAGTTGATTCAACTCTCGAAAGTGTCAATGCTATACGCAACTGCACGTCGTTTTCCAGCCAGTTCTAATTTGTTGTCAATTTAACAAAAACTAAATGTTGATCATAACATTTATTTTAAATACATAACTAGTAGTTATCTCTTTTTCAATTCTGAATCAAAATAACCACTACCTTATTTAAAACAATAATTCTGTTGGTGATTATAATGTTATTCTATTGTTAAAATAACTCTTAACTTTTAATGAAATTAACTCTATTTATAATATAGATCAAATAAAATTTACTTCATTTCTACTTCATTATTGTAGTTGTTTGATAAGAAGAAACTCATGTAAAATTACACTATGTAAGTGTCAAAATAACCTCATTTTTGTTTTTGATTTAATTGAAAGAAAATATTGAATCAAGAAATTTTAAATAATTTTCTTGTATGTTATTTTTACCACCATAGGCGTAACTAGGGGAGCTTAGCCCCCCTATAAGGTTTTACCTTTTAGCCTCATTTAGACTTCAGTTATTTTTAACTTTGGTTTTCCAGGACTCTAGCCCCTGTAACTATTAAATTCTAGTTACGCTCATGTTTACCACATAATTTTGAATAAATACCGCATAATTATAATAAGTAATTGGTATGACTAATATCGACTTGAAGTCTACCAAGCCATAATTTAAATGTTATGAATAATTACAAAAAAGATTTTTGACATTTGTCATTTATGTTATGAATGAAGGTATACATAATATAAGGTAAATAAATGAACAATTTTTTTCAGTTTCATACACTAATTAAATTTTTATTGATGCCACAAATACAATTAAAAAAATAGGTAATATATATGCAAAACAATACATTATAATTTAAATATACAGATAGGTAGTTTAATATAAACAAATTGTTATACATACTTCCATTTAGTGCAGCCAAATCTAATACTGATAAGAGATTACGGGCATATTTGTCTTTGATAGAACTTCTCCTAACTTTTAAAAGCTTAGCAGTAAATATATCCCAACAATTCAAGAAACAGTTCCAATCTTTAAATTGTTTATGCCAAGAAGTATTTGAGTAACATAAATCAAAGTCATTAATAATCTAGAAATAAAATTTTTTTTTTTTATATTTATTACAAAAAAATTTCTTATTCTATATAATTTATATCTTCTTATCATAATAAATAAAAATACATGAATCATACCAATTCAAATCCTCTTGGACCTTGAAGAACAGGCCACAATTCAAAAATCTCTGATAAACATTGACTGCCAGGATTCAAAATTTCATTTTTTCTTAATTCTGATGTATATTGCCACTTACATAAAACAACTTCAAAACTAGCAATTAATCCATCATTTGCCAACCATTGCTTGGCAGCATGAATATCTTCTATGAAAAAGTTAAACAAAAATAGTTACCAAAGAAACAGTGTTCAATCTTAATCAATTATTTTAATTTTATCAGTTTACTTCAAAAAAATTTACCAGAAAATGAAATTGTCGGTTGTAAAGCTAAAATGTTGCAATTTTTTTTTTACTGTAGATAAAACACCAACTGATCGTAGTCGCCTAGCCACTTTTTTCCATCGTTCGATTAATTTTCCTTTAGCATGTGCTTGATGTGCACCTTCTGTTTTGGCTGGTATAAAATAAATACTCTAAAAATAATATAATTTATTTTTTTTACTAAAAATTAATTAAAAATAATGATAACCATTTATAAATTTGTAATTTGAAGTACCTACTATTTTAATATTATAATATTTATACCTTTTGCTCCTTTGGAAATACTTCAATTATTAAATCCGCAATTTTTCTAAAAAATAGATCAGTGCCTCTGTAACAACAAACAATACAACTTATGATTATCTATTTTATACCTATATTGTGGTCATATATATTTCTTGACTGGAAGTATAGAAAATAATCATAGCCCATAGGCGTGTGCAGACTCGAATATTGGATACAGCACAAGATTTAGTATTATTAAATATGTGACTTTTATATCACTTTACTATTTTATATTCTACATTTAATGACATTTAATTTATATGACATTATAACAGCATATTTAATTTATTCATATTAGTGTTAGGTATGTTCCCAATTTGATGAAATTAGCGTTTCTATGTACAAAAATTAATCCTTTTTTAGATCTAAATATTATAATCAAATAGAATCTTGTATTATTCCAATTTTATTAACAGCAACATGATTTATAGCCTATAGAAAACGTTCAAGTACAGCATTTGCTTCCCATGTGTGCGGTGCGCACGCCTATGTAACTATACTATACACTCCAACTCTGATAAAAAAAATTGTCCATAAACTAATTATTATGAAAAATATTCTTACTTGCTATTGTCTTGAAACAGATGATTTATCAAAAGTTATGTAAGTAAATTCTGAGAATCATCAGAAACTTACTTCAAGCGTCCATTCCATTGGTTTATAATAACCATATTTCTTATGTTCCAATGGCGATGGTCTTTCTCTTGAACCGTTTTTAGATGTAGATGTAGCCTTTGTAGGCTTAGTTAGTATTGTATAATAATTATTTGAAATATCTTGGATTTCAGTACTTTCAAAATTTTCTCCAATAGACTGCTGCGTTACTGCAGATGTCTGTGGTGCAAATGAATCCGGATATAGAAACTATATTACAGAATACCAAATATTCGTTTAAGAAAAATTAAATTACACTATATTAATTGAATTCTTTAGAGATATATTATAGTTAATTTAACACGTACTTTTTCTTGAAACAAATCCATATTTGTATTGCTAATAGGTATAAATGTCTAGAAATTACAAAAAAATAAATTCACAATATTTTGTTTATTGATCACTGAAGTATACTTACAACATATATGTTGTTCAGACTCGCAAAGAACGCGGAGACGGAAATGAAATGAAAATTTTGAATAACATCGGTTATGATGCACATTAAAGTAATAAAACTATTTAATACAAAGAAACTATATAAAACACACACATGAACGTCAAACAATGATACACAAACGGCAGTTATAAATATTGAATATCTTCGAAAATTACGACAGCGGAAAGTTTGCGCTAAATTTAGACATTCAGTAAATTTTTCTCCTTATCGCACGTCGTTTAAGGTCCGGTCAAACAGAAAGCGGACTGTCCGCGCGGCCAGGCCGCCGGTCCGTCGCGGACCGTGTGCACTATTTAAATGCATCACGCTGGTTAAACAGACGGCGGTCTACCGCGGCGGACTATACTAGTCCGCCGCGGACAAACAGGCTGTTGTATTTTTTCACAAAATTCGCGGCGGACTCGAATAAAATATATAGATAATATAATAATAATATTCTAATAAATATACTATACTAGTCAAGTATAATATTATAAGAATCAAAATTATCTACGATAATATATATTATTACCTTATCTACGATATTTATAACAATATTGAAATAACTTGTTTATTTATATATTATTACCTTATCTACGATATTTATAACAATATTGAAATAACTTGTTTTGATACGAGAAATGAAGAAAATATATAGTATTGTGGTATAAGCTATAAATTGAAATAAAGTACTTCATTCATTTTAAAACTGTACACCGAAAAAGAACGATGGCCGATGAAACGGAACGATTGATTGATCTTGTACGAGAATGCGTTTATTTATATGATACAAGTCATCCAGATTATAAAGATGCAGTTAAAAAAATAGAAAAATGGACAGATATTGCACATAAACTTAATCTAAGCAGTAAGTTACAAACGATATTATATTTTTATTTATTATTTTAAAATAAAATGAAAAATATAAATATTATAATAAATACAATATAAATATAAGTTCGTAAAATGTTATATATTATGAATCATTGACTTAAATAATTAAAGTAGTGTACGAAATGGTTTCGCACAGCTTGAGCCATATCACTTGATCTTTCTCTTAATCGAGTAGAGGTTGAAAAAGCATTGGAAGTTTGATTTATGATGTCCTCTGTTGATTCTCTCTCATCAGTAGTGCCATTTGCGGTAGTTCTAATAAAATTGTGAAGGCAACATGCGGCTTTGATAACGTGAACAGCAGTTTCAACATCACACTCAATAGGCCTAAAAAATACACGCCACTTTTGGGCTAAAATCCCAAAAGCATTTTCAACGACTCGTCGAGCTCTGCAATGCCGTTTGTTATAATTTTTTTTTTCTAGATTTTCAACAATTGCTTTTCTTGGGAAAGGACGCATTAAATATGTTTGTAACTTAAATCCTTCATCACCTACAAACACATGCGGGACAGGGGTATCCGTCCCAGGTAAGGGTTTTGGTGGCAAAATTGTTTTATTATCAACAAATTCACGATAGAACGAAGAATTCTCGAATATTGCACTATCACTGTGTCGTCCATAGCTACCAATATCAACAATTATAAAATTATAGTAAGGATCAACTATGGCCAATAGTACAATTGAAAAATAATTTTTATAGCAAAAATAACTTGTACCACTTTTATTAGGGCATTTGATTTCTACATGCTTGCCATCAATGCTCCCTATGCAATTGGGAAAGTTCCATCGTTCTTTAAATCCAATTTCAGATTTTCTCCACGTATCTTCAGTGGGAGTGACCAAATACATTGGCTGTAGAACATTCCATATTTCCATACACACCTCTTTAACTATGCTGGAAACTGTTGTTCGCCCAACACGAAATGAGAAAGAAATTGTATGATGGGAATCTCCTGTGGCCAAATACCTATAACAAATTAATACATATAACTACCCAATTCAGACCCCTAATAATAATAAACAACAATAAACAAATAAAAATGTGCATATAAAAATAAAAACTATCGAAAACTTAAAAACTTTTCTTTAAAACTGATTGATTCGTTTTCTTTAGCTGAAGCTGTGAAGCTAAAATGGAAAAATTTGAGGGATTCATATGTGAAGTATCTTAAATTCTTGAAGGGAACAACTGGTTCGGCAAAAAAATTCAAAAATTGGCCTTGGGCAATGCATTTAGAGTTTCTTCGAGATACAGTTACACCACGACCAACTGTGTCAAATATACCTCAGTCAAGTGAAAGAGTTGTTCATGAGGAAGATGATAGTAACGAGGACGGTTGGGTATCAGAGGACGGTAATCAAATGCCACCACCTCCGAAAAAATTCAAGTCAAAAGTCAGTTCGGACGTTGATAGTGTCATAAACTATCTTGAAAATAAAAAAGAACTAAAACAAAAAAATAACCTCGACCGTATCGACAACCTTTTTTTGAGTTATGCAGAGACATTTAAAAAATTTTCTCCAAGAACACAGGCTGTTATGAAAATGGAGATGGCTCAAATGTTTGGCCGAGCTGAACTTCGAGAAATCGATGCTCAAAATCAATTCTCTCCATCAAATTCAAGTAGTTCATCATGGCAAATGAACCAAACCTATAATAACAATTCATCCGGAGAAACAAGTAATATTTATTCTACAAACAGGCCACTGCAGGAATTTAATTCAACTTCAGATTCGGCAAAAGAATGGTATGAACACTTCGCAACTTAATTTATTATTTTGATATAAATATATAATTTAAAATGTAAAATGTAGTAAAAAATTATTTAATAAATAAATACTGTTAGAAAATAACGATTATTTTTACTTACCTCAAACAAATTGCTAACCTTTCCTTTGTCCCTATGGGTTTCCTCCAATTAGTAGTCTGTTTCGATATTTTATTTTCTAAAAGAGTATGTAAATTCTCAAACTGTTCTCGAGACATTCGAAAATATGTAAAAAATCGGTCTTCAAAAGAACTCAATTCACTGCACAGTCGGTGAAACTCGCCGAATTCTTTCCTTTTTTGGTTTATTTCGTGTACCCATTTTCTTTTTTTTCTTCTTGCTTGACTTAAGGCAAGTAGAAGTAGCAATTCTTCTTCGTCGGAAGAACTACTTGACATTTTGTAATATTAAAACAGAAAAGTGAAAAAGTAAAAATAAAAAATAACTAGCAGTACACTTTA
This sequence comes from Sipha maydis, assembly GCA_034509805.1. Classification (NCBI taxonomy): domain Eukaryota; kingdom Metazoa; phylum Arthropoda; class Insecta; order Hemiptera; family Aphididae; genus Sipha; species Sipha maydis. Next base: position 35,042 of record JASXSY010001492.1, on the reverse strand, counting down.
GTGCAGTTTTCAAACTGGTTCGCTCAAATAGTCCGCATTCTGTTTGACTATCAGCGAACGGGCGGACTAGTACGCGGCGGACCGGCGGCCTGGCCGCGCGGACAGTCCGCTTTCTGTTTGACCGGACCTTTAGAGGTATAATCACAGTATAATAGGGTTGATTTAACATCATTGTAGTTATCAAATCCATTTTCTTTTAAATATATTATGGGTGTCAAAATGACATTCATGACTGCTGATTCAATCAAAATTTTTTGTTCTAATTAATAATATTAAAATGTCAAATTAATATATTTTTTTATTATTATAAGTTAATTATACATAAATTTAAGCATAACATATATTTAAAATAAAATAAGTTATGAGTAATTTAAACATTTGTGTTGTTACACTATGTTACTTAATTCAACGAGTCATTGTCGTCATTGTTTGCAAACAAATATTTCTTAATTTAACTTATTTATATTCAACATCTTAATTATTGCTAAATCAACACCAATATTTCTATGTGTGTACTGTTGAACTATAAATTATAGTATATTATATAGATAGAAAAAATATGAAATTTTTAATTATAGCTTTTAAGTCTTAAATGTATCAATTACATAAAAAAACAAAATTTATGTACACCAGTATTTCAGATACACGAATTCTTGAGTAATAACACGTGTAACAATATATGCGCAACAGGATTTTAATTAAAAATGCAATTTATTACATAATTATTAATACATTCAAGATTCGGGTACTCGGAATCCATGTATACGTGTTGATTAACACCCGGTCAAAATTGTGAGCTCTAGTTTATAGATAAAATTTCCATCGTGATTGTCTTATTATACAGATATTATACGTCAATACAGTGGTAATTTATGAAATACAAGTATCCCATTAAACTTTTTTTCGAAATAAACTTAGTTTGAACAAATTGTTATTCAAGTAAAAATAATATAAATAATTTACGAATAAATGTAAAAAATAATATAAATTAGCTTCGATTACTCTAAAAGAAAAATAACTAGCTATGTTATAACTAAAAGTATGTATGGTGATCTTGTACCGTGCATAGTATATTATATTATAACACTTGTATGCATATTTTATTAAGTAAGGTATTTTGCAAAACATATGATATTATATAATATATATATATATATATTAGGGTGGTCCTCCGGTATAGATGAAGTAAAAAAAAATTGCAAAATGTTCGGGTTACCGCCCTCAAATCGGTTCAGTTACTTAAAAAAAGCATGAGAAAAATTTTTTAGACAAAATGTTCAACTTTAACCCGTGCCGCAAAAGCTCTAAAGTTTTAATAACAAAAAAATACTAGAAATCTTCAGTTTTTGAATATAATTAATCATAACTCTTAAAAGAATACTTTTACAAAAAAATTATAAAGACTTTAATTGTACGTTACTATTGTTACAACAGTTTTATACTTATAAATTTTTTTTAAATATATTATTATTAAAAAAATTTGAGTTTAAATGTTAAAAATAAAATTGTTTAACTATTTGTTGCGTGGCAATAAATAAAATGTTTTTTATATCGTATAATGCGATTTAAATTAACATAAAATTAATATATATTGTATAATATCGTTTGTATGTGATATTTAATCTATGATAAAAGAGATTAGTATAGAATCGTTAGGTGGGTAGTGTACTTAGACCCATACCCGTATTTTGCGATTTTTACGTGAAGATTATTTCCATGACTCATTGAAACATTTATTATTCGTACAACAAAAATTAGTATTATCTACATTATTACACCTTGGACTTACGTGTTATCGAGTTTAATAAGTCATTATAGATTGTCAACTATTATTTTGCGATTTATTAGTTTATTATTTCTCAGTTGACTTACAACAACAACCAGTGTCATACTTAATTATTGTTGAGTATTAAGTTTTTACAATTTGTTATAATTAGTAAGCATTATATTTTATTTTACTGATTTATAATGGTTACCAAGAATAGCTTACGTGTGTCAAAATATATATTTTTAATTGGACATAGTTCAAATCAAATAGTTGGTAGTAAATTACCATCAAACAAGCAAGTTTTGTCAGTACTATTTTTTAATTTGCGCGAAGTTAATTTAAATCTTCATCAAAGTGCTACATTAGTGATACAAGAAGCGATAATTTTTTGGCGGAAGGCACGTATACCAACAAAAACAGAACAAAAATGTGTGACCAAGTTGGAGGATTTATACCAAGAGTGGAGAAATTTGCAAAAGTCAGAATATAGAAAAAGTGCAACTCAAATGGAAAAAAATACGCAGTTTGTATCAAAGCTAGACGATTTATTCGATATATCAAACGCAAACGCTTTAGATTTAATGTCTAATGAAGAAGATAGAGCATTTTTAATTGCCCAGAGACATTTACCAACGCTTGTAGATTGGTGTTTAGATGAAAATGTACAAGCACTTTGTTCCGATACTACAGCATCAAATACAGGTCGCTTAAATGGAGCTTGTGTTTTGCTTGAACAACTGTTAGAACGCGAATTAGTATATTTACCATGCCGCCATCATATATATGAAATTATATTGAAAAGTGTGTTCGATTTAAAATTTGGGGCAACATCGGGCCCAGACGTGGCAATTTTTAAAAGGTTCCAACAAGCCTGGGGAACAATTAACCCTAACAATTTTAATTCTGGCATACAAAATAGTAATGTAGTGGATTCTGTAAATGACGTATGTGACGAAATTATTAAATTTTCTAAAGATCGGCTATTAGAAAAGCAGCCAAGAGATGATTATCGAGAGTTACTAGAATTAACAGTAATTTTTTTGGGTGGAAAACTTTCAAATGATAATAGCTTTAAAATACCAGGTGCCATCCATCATGCTCGGTGGATGGCCAAAGCTATTTATAGCTTAAAAATATATGTATTTCGTGAACAGTTTAAATTAACACCCAAAGAAGAAAGTGCCTTAAGAAGTATTTGCATTTTTATTGTACGGTTATACATAAAAGTATGGTTTAATTCACCATCTTCAATCAAAGCTCCTTTACAAGACTTGACTTTTATGAAAGATCTTTTACATTATGTCTCTATAGATAAAGATATATCTCAGAATGCAGTTAAAAAGTTTTGTGGTCACTTATGGTATTTATCGGCGGAATTATGCGCATTTGCTTTTTTCGATGAGGCTGTGCCACTGGAGACTAAAAGAAAAATGATTCATGCTCTAAACAACGACGAATGTTCATCAGAAATAAATTCAAATGCACAACGTTTAATTATATCTGCAAAAAATACAAACGAGTTATTAGAAAAGGAAATTGATGATTTATATGTGTCAATACTAAAAAACTATTTAAACGATTTGCAATCAATACCACTTTTTTGAACGAAGACCCTTTAATGTGGGCAAATAATGAAGATTATAATAAAGCTCTGTCAATTTTAAAAAATATTCCCGTTATAAATGATGTTGCAGAAAGAGGAGTAAAACTTATAGAAGATTATAACAACAAAATAACCAAAGATGAATCTCAAAAACAATATTTATTACAAGTTGTTAGTGATTATTGCAAAAAATATCCTGACCACAGAAAAGAAACACTTACATAAGTTATACAGTAATAAGTAATTAGTTACAGTAATTAGTTGTATCATTTATATTTAAAATATGTTAAAGATATTAGTAAGTCACTATGTAATTTATTTATTGTAAACTGTTTTCATGATTATTTGTATGTTATGCTGTGAAAATATCTCAATTTTCATGATTTTTTTTTTTTTTTACTTTCTGATTAAAATATTTGAAAAAATAAAATATTTGGAATCTAATCTATATAAAACAAATTTTAGTAAATTTTGTTTTCTATCATTGTATTTTAACCGATTTTTTATAACATTTTTATTTCCAAAGTTATGTTTAAGAATATCAAAAAAAATTTTAAATATTGAAAATGTTCTATTTTTGTAACTTTAGAGCTTTTGCGGCACGTGTTAAAATTAAAGAATTTGCATGAAACTTTTTTTGTATGGTTTTTTTAGGTAATTGAACCTTTTTAGGGGGGGTAATCTCAAAAAAAACAAAATTAAAAAATAAGGACCACCCTAATATATATATATATATATAAATTAATTTTGTTTGTTACTTTTCATATTTCAGACAGAAATTAGTTACTTTATTGAAAATATATCATAACTATACACTGTATAATACATGTATAAGTATATATAATAGGGGGGTCCTTATTTTTTAAACTTAATTATATTTGGTCCGTACCTGCTGGATTTGTTAAGTCACATGAGAAAGAAATTTAGGTAAAATTTGGAAGATATAATTCAACCCTTTCAGGTGCCGATTTAGGGTTGAAAAATTGCAGAAGAGGGTAGTTTAATAGTTTTTCAAATTTATTACAAAAACTATAGCACTAAGCATAAAAATTTATAGAATCTTAATTATAGAACGTAATAATATCTATAAAAAATAATAAAACGACATTTTTCGTAAACTCATTATTTTCCATGAAAAACAAAAAAAAAACAACAAATTAATAATAAAAGTAATGATATTTATACTTATTATTTACGAGTATATGGTTTACACATAGTTTCGCGGTTGTGATTAGGATATTTTCTACGGTAATCTTGAACTGTCTGGAAACAATCAACAAAAGTTAAAATTAGCTTAAATAGTTATTGAAAAAATGTATATACTTGTAACAAAAACTGCTTTTGTTTTTCATTTTTAGTAATTTTAAAATTAAATTCTTCCATCAGCTTAAAATGACGTTCGGCGGTATCGTTAACGACTTTTAACGATCCAACTATCTCTTTTCCTCTTTTATACTCTTCATTTTCTTCCCAGTATATTGGATCCAACGATAAAAAAATAGTCTGAATATTAAATCTATCAAACAATTTTATTGATTTATATGTAATTAAATCAACTGGTAAATCTTGACTTATAAAATTAGGAATGTCTTCAATTTTCAATGAATGTTTTTTTTAACTTCTCCTACTTGTTCATACTCTTCAAGCTCATTCATTAACATTTTAATTGCCATTCTTTTTTTTTGTTCAATAGGAACACGATTGTCAAAAATAGAAAATGTCACTAAGGTACCATAAATGGTTTATAAATTTCTTTAACGCAGTTTCAGCTATTTTTTTGTCATCGTTTTTATAATTTATAATTTTTTTATAAAAAGTATATCATTAATAGGAGCCTCTATTGCGTTTGGAGCAGTGAATCACACTTCAGCATAACATTTAATAATGAAACAACTAATTTTTTTAAGTGACATTTCTTCTGCAGAAGTTAACTTAAATTGATTTTTAAATAATAAAATGTTTAATGAATAAATACCCTTGGCCATCCATCGGGCCAAATGATAAGCTCCAGGTTGCCGAAAATTAATATTTCCCTTAAGTTTACCTCCGATAAATATTACAATAAGCTGCAAAAACTCTTTGTAGTCATCACGGGGAAACAATCTTGAAGTCTTTTTTCTGCAAAATCTAATAATGCGGACATTATTTAATATATCGAAAGTCATAGAATCATCAGTCCACACCGAATATTCGTTTTTATTAATATTTTTCCAATTATTAACGAATCTCTTAAAAAGTGGTATATCTGGGCCAGATGATGGTGAAAATTTAGCTTCAATAAATACTGCTTGTAATATTATTTCGAAAATATGATGCCGACAAGCTAGAAATAATACGTTTCTTCTTAATTTTGGTTCTAATAGAACGCAAGCACCATTTAATCTACCTGAATTAAAAGCTGTAGTATCAAATACAAATCCTTTATTTTTTCTAATAATCCCCAGTTTTCTAATTCATCATATACTGCTGAACATATTTCACTGCCTGTGCCACTTGAAAGTTGAGGAACCTCCAAAAGCTGTTCTGTTTTTAGGACCGTTATAACAACAGGAAGTCTATCACACTTTTCCAACTAACGTAGGCAGAATCTTAGAGTCCCAATGTACAATACCATAATTTAAATTTAGATTAATAAACTTAGATTTTATGTTACTTGTATTGTTTTTTCGAAATACTTGTCGAGCATTTCTTATAGACGTTCGATTTACTATAAAATAATTTGTATCTAATGCTACTGCTTCAATGCATGCTATTATTAAATGAACGGCTTCTATATCGCTAATTTTACATTTTTCAAGACATGCTGAAAGGCGAGGGGTCAAAATTTCTCTTTTACTCGTTTTCTAACAGAAGTACTTGAAGACGAAATATTTAATTCAATTTCAGATTCTTCTATTATTGTTTCTTCAAACTCTGATATATCAGAATCAAATTCATTGAAAATATTAACTAAAATAAAAATAATATATATTTATAAATAATATTGACTCTAAAATATTTATATATATAAATAATTACTTGTTATGATTTTATACAAATATTAATTACTAGTTTTTAAATATCCAGAATTTTGTTGTATATTTTTTCTTTTATATTCTACGTCTTCCGTGTAGCTTTTCGTTGTTCCTTTTGAGATAATTTTACATCTCTATCAATCATACATCCAACACGTCCTTTTTGTCGTTGTAATAATAAAAATTCTTTGTCTTCGTCAATTTTAATTGTATTCATTGCATTTAAATGTGCGATGTCAAATAAATCATCCAATGTTTCTTAAAATTGTTTTTCTCTCGCTCGATATAATTTTCCAATTTTAGTTTTATTTTTTCTAAGCTTCGTAACTCTTCATACAACTTTTTCAACTTTTTTGCACAATCATCACGATCTTGAGTTTGAATTCGTGCCTTCTATTTATAATCAATGATAATTAATGTCTTTATGATGGTTATGACGATAAAATATTTGAAAAAAATTGATTTTGTCAAAAAACATTTATTTTTTAATATTTTTCTCGGAAAATAATGAATTCAAGAAAAAAATGTTGTTTTATTATTTTTTATAGACATTATTACGCTCTTTAAATTTTTATGCTAAGAGCTATAGTTTTTGTAATAAATTTAAAAAATTATTATACTACCCTCTTCTGCCATTTTCAACCCTAAATCGGCATCTGAAAGGGTTGAGTAATACCTCCCAAATTTTACCCTAATTACTTTCTCATGTGACTTGATAAATCTAGCGTGTACGGACTAAATTATATTTAATAAAATATATCACCTATAATATATAAGGACCACCCTAATGTACATTTTAGTGTGAATTTCTGTATTATTACATTTATAAGTATAGACTTAAATAAGAATTCATATTATAATACAAACTGCGATGTGACTGAATAATAATTATATGTTAAATTCTTAGTAGTACAGTGATATATTTTTTTAATACACGTAATGAATCGGCCTACGAGAAGAATACACAACACACCGTAGACGAAAAAAATACTTGAACTAAAAAAACTAACGTCGGTGATGTTTTAGTCCTGTTGAAAGATGTTTAAATAATAAAACACTGTGGTTTAATGTTAAACTAATAAATATAATAATGAATAAAATTTATTTTAAATCCAAATAAAATAATTATAAAATATTTGAGAACAAAGTATTTAATATTTGCCCGAGAATAGTAAAAATTGACTTTCAGAGCTGGTGACGATGTGAGGCGCATGATCTTCAGTAATTCTTCACGACCATAATATGAGCGTTGAGGCAATAATTGGAGTAGGTGTATTATATTCTAAAAACATGGGCAAATAAACATCGTATTCATAAGCAGTAATTTAGGATAAGGATATGGTCAGTAGGGATTCTGACGAATACGGAAAAGTCTGTGATTATTTGTAGACAAGAAGGTTCGGTTAGTTCTGTGTTATTGAAATAGGCCCTCTTTCATGGTCGTTGTGTGTCAATATAAAAAAGTATTGCTATTAATTTACTATGTGACCTGCCACATGAATATACATATATAATAATAATATTATGAATATCCCCACTTCCCGTATATTTTCGGATACACTAAAACGTATCTTATTTAAGGTATTTTTAATTAATTTAATTTAATAATATTTAAACTAAAATTGATTGAAAATAAAATTTAACTCGTATCTTTTTTCTCAACTTTAATAATACAATAATTTAATAATAAAGCTCTCACTAGCAATTTTCAGTCACAAAGTTTAAATTTATATTAATATTTACACTCAACAGTACATCGTTCGTTTCGTTCTTATTTTGTTACGGTGAATATATTTTTTTTTTTTTTGTTCCAGACACTGTGCCCATTAATATATTAATATTATATGTTACATGATGAAGAAAAGCGTAGGTTACTTGTTGAAATATTTATAAATCCCTTAGGTTATGTCATGAAATTTCCTAAATGTGCCAAGAATTGTTTAGACAAATTTCTTCTCCGTTTTCTTCTTTATGAACAATTATGAAATACCTTGCACAGTGTACTTATTAAGATAATTATTACACCGTTTACTGATTGAATACTGTTATGTAAAGTACAGTGATGCATCTTAGGTTTACAAAAGTGATAAAAAATCTGTAATGCGTTCTGTTTAAATTATAATTTGTTTTTTATAATATTAAAATAATAGTTGTCACTGATAAATGATAACCTATTGATTTTGTAACATTAGACTGAAACTTAAAAAAAAAAAACTCAAATGGATTTTAAAAGAAGAAAAATACTTAAAAAACAGAACCGGATGGGCCTCGCTCTGCTGTACAGTTAGGGGTGGAGTGCACCTCGCTTATAGGATAGGTCATTATTATAATGGATTTGTTAAATTTGAATGCAATGATAGACATCATTGTATACGAATAACGATTCTGAACGGAGTTCATATGTTTGTCTAGGATATAATACATTGTTATTTATAAACATTGTAAAAAGTATATTTTATTTTGAAATGATAAATAAATTTTTCAATTAGGATGGGTTGGCAGTTGCATACAGCGATATAGTTTGTCAGTCTAGAACATTCTACATTATATTATATTTTACATGTAATTTTATGTCAATATTCGCTGTTCAAACGCTATAAAAAAAAATTGTGCCTATGGATTTTAATAATTTTTTAATGACATTAAGAAATACTTCTGTGGAATCTTCTATTAAATTTTCAAGTATTTTGTAGAAGCCAAATTTTTTTTATCACCGATTATAAAAATAAAATGTAAAAAAATCGAATATTTGAAATGCCTATAAGTGGCTTAAAAATCAATATAATATTTTGAAAAAAATATGACATAAAGGAAATACCAATCTTAACAGTTGGTAGAAATTTCAAAAATCTGCGACTTATACTTTTTGAATTATAAAAAATATTTAAAATCGTTTGAGAATAAATCGCTATTTTATGCAATTTCGTAAATATTTAAATTTCTAACAGTCATAAAATTTTTTCCTCTAAGTCCGGTATAAATTTTTTTAAAGATTTTTGAAGAGTAGCTTATAGATAACCTAGTGTGAAAATTTTCAACCTTAAATATGAACAAAAAAAATTGTATGAATTTTTATTTACAAAATAACTTGCAAATTTTCGCAATTTTTACATATTTCGTATAAATTGGAACTTTGAGCACTTATAAAAAAAAATTTTGACTTACGATTTTAGATTTTTTTTTATCAGTTAAGGAACAACTTATAAGAAACCTTGTATTCAATTTTCAAGATTTTCTGGCCGGCCAAAAAAATTTTATCGTTATTTTAAAAAAAAATACTTAAAAAAATTGAAAATTTCAATCGTCTATAAATAGCTCAATAAAAGTCAAAATATTTTGAAAATTTAAGGGTGTATAGAGAACGCTAATCTAAACATTTGGTGAAAATTTCAAGTATTTACATCGATTAGTTTTTGAGTTATAGCAAAATAAAAAATTTGATTATGTCGAAAACTGGTTTTGCGTAAAAACTCCCGTTTTTCCCAAATTTTTTTATGGTTTTTCCCGTCGCATTTAAAAAATATTGGAAATTTTTAACTTTTGACCCCCCAAAGTACCAAATAGATTCACTTTCCTTTCAGAAAAGTTGCTACATAAGGCAATTGAAGCATTTTTACTGCCAAAAAAGGTGTCGTCAGACACAAAAATTAAAAAAATAAATAAAAAAAAAAAATAAAAAATTAAAAAAAAAACACACATCATTGTAAAACCAATAGATTCCATCACTCCGTTCAGAATCTAAAATGATATTGACACGAATACCGAATGAAATATTGTAGTGCTGATTGTGTCGTACGGTGACACGGTGACAATAAACAATTGACAGTACGTTTAAATGTTTTAAATTTAATTTATTATTATGATATGTAAATAATATATTAGATATAATTAGTTTATACTATTTACATTATTTAGACTTCAGTTTAGATAGTAAAACATTGTTTTCGTATAGATATTTTTATAATTTATTATAATTATAGTTTTACAAAAAATCTTTGTGGGTAAAATATTTTTACAAGCAATTTTTAAAATACTATTTTACACTAATGTAAATACATATCGTCTTGATGAGTCTTCGAAGAAAAAATACTCATATTAAATATGTATAAATTAGTATATTATTTTAAATAAATATTGACTAAATATTAAACTATATTTTATACTACATACTGTAATAAACATATGAAAAAAAGACTATGAAGAGCAAAATTGTATATGGAATATTGATTGTTCTTATATACTCTTATATATTTAAATATTATTCTTAGAACTTTGAAAAATAATGAAAAAAAAAAAAAACACACATCATTGTAAAATCAATACATTCTTCACTCCGTTCAGAATCTAAAACTGATAGAAGAGTAATAAATTATTTTTTATTATAGATAAATACGATACAAAAACGAAAACGAATGTATTCGACTAATATTAACAACATTACTGCTACAAAAATATAATTTTTATAAATTGTTTCAACATTATTATTGGTGTACATAGTTGGGCACACATAACTTAAAATTTATCTAGATAAAGATAAAAATATAGTAAAATTGTATCTAAAATTTAAATAAAAGACAATTAAAATAAGTATTATCTGGATAAAAATAAACAGTGACGTAACCAGAAGGGTTTGAGGATTAAAACCCCCCCTCCAAAAATTGTCTTTGAAATTAAAAAGAATTACTTATAGTTAAAAAAAGGTGTGTATTATTGTTTGTAAAAATCAAAAGTAAAAGTAATGAATTAATTAAATTTAATAGCTTTTCGTCTCATATATATAAAAAAATCTTAGTACCCTCCACTGCCAAAAAAGAATAACTGGATACGTTACTGAAGATAAAACATAAACCAATAAATATCTGAATAAAAAAAAAAAAAGATGAAAACTGTTTTAATTTATTTTTGTTAACTATATATATATATATAATATAGACATATAGATGCATAAAAAAAGTAAATATTTAAATATAACTAATGGCACAAATAATCTTCGCATTACTTTTATTTTTTATGATTTAATTGAATTTTAAACTTGTTCATATTTAAATAGTAAACTTAAACTAATCGACAAATTATAATTTTATATAATGATTAATGAATGACCACATATTATTTTGGAAGGACTAACAAACATTATTTAATTCAAATATTGTTCGAACAATATATAACACAGTATGATATTCACTGTAGCAATATGATTTGCAAACAAATGGATTTAACTATATAACGATTACAATCATTGTAATTATTATATTAGAAGATCGTTACTATCGTACTATCGTCATTAGAAGAATTTACAATTCAAAGATTCGATAGTATCAACTTTATACCATTATTTCAGTATCCAACTCTGACTTTCAAACATTTATTTATTATTTTTAGAGAACTCGTTATTGTTCATGACTTATATTTTCAAAAACCTTATATAATTGAACAGTAGATTAATTTTAAATTGGATTTATTTCGGACTACTTGCACAGTTAATAGTGAAAGATGCTATAAAAGCACATCTATATTTTTTTGAACTATATATTATTAAATTATTAAATTTAATCTCTACTCATTTAACTTAAAGATAATATGTATTATTCACAGCCCTCTATAAAACATGGTTCGGCTATTTTGTAGTTAAATACCTACTCATTTAAATTTTTACTCCAACCCTTTTAAACCAATTTTATGCATTCACTTTAATAAATATTTCATATTGAGGGTGTCAACAATGAACATGTTGTATTCTCTTATCTATTTTCAGCGCAAATTTAATTATTTACTTTAGCTCAATGTAATGAATAGTGACATAAATTTTGACATAAATCTCACAATACATAACAGTTTTTATACAAATTAAGCGAAAAAAAAATATTTTTTATTATATATTAAAAAATTCAAAACCACTCTGTTCTGGATCATATTGTTGATATTGATTACCTGTATTATCAGTTCTTGCTTCTGGTACTGTCGATAATGTAGAATAACTAGAACAACTTGAATGACTAGGTGGATTTAATGAACTTTGATCCTCTAAAATGCAACCGATGACATCCAAAACTTTCCTTTTGAATTGTCTTTTTTGTATGGGGCTCATTTGTTGTATATCCGGTAGTAAGCTCAACAAAAATTTTTGATCTGCACATTCTGGTGTTGTTGAAATTTTTTTCTTTTTCGTTTCGAAATATTCCATAAAACAATTATCGACATCACTTATTTTAGTATTTACTTTTAATTTTTTTGCGCTATGTGCTATTTTATCGTGATCTTCTGCTATATCTTGATGACTACTCAATAATTCAGATGATCCTGGCATTTGAACACACATAGAATAAATTCATATCAAAAATATTTATCTTCAATACATCCTGCCTCTAAAATCTGGAAACAACTTTATAAATATAGTATATGAAAAATGTAATTTGTTTGCTACCACTTTAGAAAATACATTCACACTTAACGACTTAAATGATAATGCAACTATTAATTTGGTGTCTCAGAAACTAAGAGAGCCTGAAATTTAACCGCAAAATATTTTTCCATACACTAACCCAACAGAAATTTCAGAAATAATAAAGAAATTACCAAACCGTAAATCACCCGGTCATGACCTAATAACCAACTCTATATTAAAAAAACTTCCTCATAAAGCAGTTCTATTTATGACAGAGCTATTCAATGCCCTGTTAAAATTGAGCTACTTTCCCACTAATTGGAAATTAGCCACTATAATTATGATTAAAAAACCTGGCAAAGATAATACTGATCCAAACAATTACAGGCCCATCAGCTTACTATCGTCTGTTTCAAAAATCTTCGAAAGAATTATTCACACCAGACTTATTAGTCATTTAAATGCAACTAATGCAATTCCTCACTGCCAATTTGGTTTTAAACCAAACCATTCCACAACTCAACAACTACTACGTATTACAGAGCACATAAACAATGGATTCGAAATAAAAGAACATACTGGAGCGGCCTTTCTTGACATAGCTAAAGCGTTCGACAAGGTCTGGCATGACGGACTACTTTATAAATTAAAATGTCTTAACACACCCACTGTAATCTTCAATACCATTAAATCTTTTCTCCACTCCCGTAGTTTCACCGTTCAAATAGATGGCATAAACTCAGACGTCAAACAAATTATAGCAGGAGTACCACAAGGCTCAAAAATATCTCCAATACTTTTTAACCTTTACATATCAGATTTTCCTACAACAACGAACACGGAAATAGCCTTATATGCAGACAATAGTGTCATTTATTCTAGTTCCGATAAAATTGAAAATGTAATAGTAAACATCCAAACTCATCTTGACGTAATACAGGTATGGGCGCAAAAATGGAAAATCGTTCTCAATCCGATCAAAAGCACAGCAGTCATTTTCTCACTTCGTAGACCCACTAATTATAATTCATTAAAAATCAACGGACACAATATACTATGGTCACAAAACATTAAATATCTTGGAGTCATTCTGGACAAAAAACTTACCTGGAACCCACATATTTCCACTAAAGTGCAACAAGGAGACCAACGTTTAAAAATTTTATACCCATTAATAAATCGGCAAACATCACTGAGCTGGAAGTGCTCATTACTACTATACAAGCAAATTATTCGTCCTCTATTACTATACGCTGTCCCTGTCTGGGGTCAATGTGTGCCTACCCACATAAATAAAATCCAAGTTCTACAATCCAAAGTCCTCCGTGTGATTTCAAATGCCCCTTGGTTTGTGCGAAACGATGCCCTACACACCGACTTCAATTTACCAACTATTAAAAACTACATTAAGGACCTATCGGCAAGATTCTTCTGTCATCTACGTAAAGCAAGCGGTCCACAGCATTACAAGTTAAATGTCAGCCCCATCAATCGAAGACTAAAACGTGGTCGTCCCCATGATGTCCTAAAGTAGTTATCTTCATCATAGTTAATTATTACATTATATTATCTTAATACCTTTTTTATAAATATCCAAAAAAAAAAATGTACTTATATAACTAAGTTTAGATGATTTTGTCAGGAAAACTTTATAATTAATAAAAAAAAAAAAAAAAGGCACTTGAACAGATTCTATTATTTCATCATTTGATTCGTCTTCAATATCTTCCATGTTAGTGTCCTTTTCCAATTCTGATGATATTGATATATTTCCTTGTTGTTTCTTGCCACTTTAAACAAATGGAATTATAAATTGCATGTTATCTTCTAAATAATATTTTTTTTATGGCCGCCCGATGATCTACTTGGTACTTTTTTTCTCAAATGACGTAGGAATACTGTTCTTATATTTTTCCATCGTTCTTTACATGTTTGAACTAAAATCAAATTAGAAATTTGTAAGTAAAACCGTAATCGATTATCAAAAACTTAAATCACGGCTCAATAAATTAAGTTTAAATAAAAATAAATATTAAATAATATATTAAACTTTTTTTAGGTTTATGGTAACAGGTGAAAGTTATAGAGCTATGACATATCATTTTATGAGAGGACTTACAAAATTAGTACCATTATTTCAAACACCACTGAAAATATTTGGACTGTTCTACAACCAAAGTATTTGGATTCACCATCACAAGAAAAATGGTTACAAATATCTGACAGATTTTTTGAGCTATGGAATATCCCGAATTGTGTGGGCGCGATTGACGGTAAACATTTTCGAATAAAATTTTTACCGAACACAGGATCAACCTATTTCAATTATAAAGGGTATTTTTCTATTGTGCTCATGGTTTGTGTTGATGCCGATGGATTATTTACGACGATAGATGTTGGTGACGTAGGAAGAAATAGTAATGGTGCTGTATTTCGAACTTCAAATCTTGGACGTGCTTTAAATTTAGACATATTACAATTACCTCCTCCTAGACCTTTACCTTCAAGTAATAATGAAAATAATTTTCCATATTATTTTGTCACAGATGAAGCTTTCCTCTTCACTAAATATTTAATGAGGCCTTAGCCAAAACGAAGTTTGGATAATAACAAAAGGGTGTTTAATTGTAGACTTTCTAGAGGCCGCAAAAGCATCGAGTGTGCTTTTGGTATGTTGGTATCCAAGTTTCGTTTATTTGAAGGGTCAATTTGTTGTAGGGAAGAAACTATAAATAATATAATAAAAGCTGCTTGTGTCCTAAATAATTATATTCGTATCAAACAAGGAATATTTTCTCATCCTAAAATATTTGACACACAACAAGAAAATCGACAAGTTCAGGCACAACAAAACAGAAAAAGATTATGTGAATATTTTATGACAGCCGGTTCTATTCCATATTAATGGAATACTATAATTTAATTTAATATATATGTCTTATATGATTAATATTACTTTTAATTTTACTTATTTAATAAATAATATGATAAATCTATTTAATATTGTATCTGTATGTACATTTTTTATACAAGATTAATTAGTAATTACGTTTTTGATTTTTTGACAACATTTTACTTACTAGAATTGTTCGGTTTTTTTGAAATGTCATTCCATGATTTTTCTTTTATGTCTTGTTGAGTATAATTAGATGATGTTATATCATAGAGACATGGGTGACTTTTTATAAGTTGTACAAAAGCTAATATTTCTGCTTGTTCATTTGCCATTTTAAATAAATTATTAACAAAATATTAAATTGATTGTACCTTATTGTACCTTATTATAAACCAGAGTAATAATCAAATAATTGAAATATTCACAAAATCGCAACCATTCACACTAGCAACTAGACAGAGAGACTGACACGTCGAGTTGCTCAAAAATAGTTTTCAAACAGTTGAGTTGTTTTCCAGTCCGGTTGCGACCTGTGAGAACATGTCAATTTAATAATACATGTCGCGTTGAATCGCGATTGCGTTGCCGTCATCAGTTGCTTTTGATGAGAATACGGCCTTATAGGCGGTATTCTCACCAAAAGCAACTGATGACGGCAACGCAACCGCGACGCAACGCGACACGTATTACTAAATTGACATGTTCTGACCGGTAGCAACAGGACTAGATTTCAACTCGACTATTTGGAAACTATTTTAAAGCAACTCGATATGTCAGTCTCTTCTAGCTAGTTGCTTGCTCGCTGCGTGTTTATTTACTTATTTATTTGTACCTTTTGTATATTTTATTTATTTATTTAATAAAATGGCAAATGAGCAGGAAAAAAATGTAAATTTTGTACAACTTATTGAAAGTCATACTTGTCTATATGATATAACATCGCCTAATTATACACGGCAAGATATCAAAGAAAAAGCGTGGAATGACATTTCAAAAATAACACATGATTCTAGTAAGTATTTTTTTTTTATTATTATGTAATAACTTATGTATTAATTAATGTTATGCATAAAATATTAAATATATACATAGTACATCATCATTCATCAGTAACTAAAATTAAATTTGAAAAAAAAAAATAATAATAATTATAATTTATCGGATATGGGTATTAAATTAATTAAATTATAGTGTTCCATTGATATGGAATAGAACCGGCTGGTGACATAAAATAATTACATAATTTTTCCCTGTTTTGTTGTGCCTCTGATAAAGGTCTTATTACTTGTTGAACTCGATTTTGTTGAACTTGAATATTCAAAATTTGATGATTTTCTTGTTGTATTTCAAACTGTTTAGGATGAGTAAATATTCCTTGTTTTATTCGAATAAAATTGTGAAGGACACAAGCAGCTTTTATAATGAAATTTATAGTTTCTTCCTTACAACAAATTGGTCCTTCAAATAAACGAAATTTGGATACTAACATACCAAACGCACACTCGACACTTTTACGGCCTCTTGAAAGTTGATAATTGAAAACTTTTTTTATTGTCCAAACTTCGTTTTGGATAAGGTCTCATTATATATTTTGTGAGGGGAAAAGCTTCATCCGCTACAAAATAAAAAGGAAAATCATTTTCATCATTACTTGAAGGTAATGGTTTACTGGGAGGTAGCTGTAATACACCTAAATTTAGAGCACGTCCGAGATTTGAAGTTCGAAAAACAGCACCATCACTATTTCTCCCTACTTCACCAACATCTATCGTTGTAAATAATCCGTCGGCGTCAACACAAGCCATAAGTACTATTGAGAAATAATTTTTATAGTTAAAATATGTTGACCCGGTATTTGGTAAATATTTAATTCTAAAATGTTTACCGTCAATCGCCCCTAAACAGTTTGGTATATTCCATAATTCATAAAATCTGTTAGAAATTTGTATCCATTTTTCTTGCGTTGGTGAACCCAAATATTCTGGATGAAGTACGGTCCAAATATTTTCAGTAGTGTTTGAAACAATAGTACTAATTGTCGTAAGCCCTCTCATAAAGTGATATGTCATAGCTCTAAAACTTTCTCCTGTTGCCATATACCTAAAATAATTTATATATATAAATTTGGATTTTGACCCGACAAAAACAATTTTATTGGCAATAATGGAAAAAAAAATTAAATTGTCATATGCCTATTAATAGTTTAAAAAAGTCAAAATATTTCGAAAGTTAAATGGCGTATAGAAAATATTATTATAAACGTATCCTGTTATCAGGGCCGGGCTGACCCATAGCGGCGCTTCTGGCAAAGCAAAAATTTGCGCCCCCCCCCTCTCAAAAAAAAAAAAAAAAATGTTAATTTATCCATCAATATTCTATAATCATAATTAACGTTTAATTTAAAGTTCAAGTTTATTATTTTAATAGTTGAAATAACAAAATTTTAAGAATGTTTCAAATGCATAATAAAAATAATAATAACAAAATTAATCTATATTTGTATTACCTACTTTGGTATGACTTTATGACAAATTATAAAATACAGTACAACATAACCAAGAGTTATATAAAAAAAAAAGTAAAATAAAATAAAATAAAATAATACTGCAAATTAAGTATAATTTAGTATAACGTATATAATTAAAAAATATTGACTTTTCTGGGTTTTTTGGAAGCAAATTCCTCGATAATTGATGTGTAGTCCATCTTAGATGCAATTTCTTGTTCAATTGAAAGTATACCTAAATTTGATAGACGTTCTTGACCCATGGTGGAACGGAGATAGTTTTTTATAAGTTTTAACTTGCTAAAACTTCTCTCGCAAGAAGCTGTAGTAACGGGCATTGTTAAAAAAATTCTTAATGCTACTTCCAAATTTGGGTATACATCTTGTAGAGAATGTTGATGTATGCATTTTAAAAAGTCATAAGAGGTTGCAGTTTTAAATGATGATATTAATGTAGAAGCTTGAAACTTGAAACTTTGAACTTCAGTAAATAACTCACCACCATTTAAATCAACACTATATAACAACGCTAAATCATCTGACCATTTTTTGATATCATCAATTTCCATAGACGATAAATTTCGACCACACAAAAATGAAAAATTCGAAGATATATTAGACAATTTTTCAAATCTCCATTTTAGACTTGTAATAATAGAATCTAAAGATTGATAGCATTGTAGTTTCACAATAGTTTCACTTGTTTCATTAGTTTTTGTTTCATTTAACTCTAAGTCATTTATTTTGCGTTTTATTTTTCTGGTAGTTGGAAAATCAGTGGGTATGTTTATTAAAAGAGCATTTTTTTTAGCTTCATTCAATGCATTTTCAAAACCACTGTCTCGTATATTTTGAATACATTCAATTAAGCCTTCTAAACTTTTTGTAGCCACGTCAATAGATTGATTTTGATTTTGTAAAGATAAATTTACTTTGTCAATCTGCCCTAGTATAGAATTCCAAAAATGAAGTAGGCATAAAAACTTAAAATTTATTTGTTTTAGAATATGTTGAGCAGATGCTGATGTATTTTTATTAAAATCTTTCGAGTTTGTCGCCATAAGATTTAATATATCAAAAACGTGTTTAAAATTTAATTTTAGAGCATTCACAGCTTGTCTTTTTGTACTCCAACGTGTGTCACAATGAGATTTTAAAGTAATTTTCATAGTTTTCATTAAGAGTTCCCATCTATTTGTCGAGCCAGAAAAAAATGAATATATGTTTTGAATTAAACCAAAAAATGTTATCATCATGGGTGAAACTTCTGCAGCATGAACACCAACTAGGTTTAGGCTATGAGCTGAGCATGGTAAAAATGTTGCTAGTTCATTTACACGTAAAATATGTGATTGTACACCATTATTATTTCCAGCCATATTTGCGCCATTGTCATAGCACTGTCCTCTACAATCCATTATATCAAGTCCATTATTTCTTATAGTATTTAATATTTCATTAGAAAGCCCTAATCCTGATTTTTCGTCAGTACATATAAAATCAATAAATGATTCTTTAATCATAATTTCTCCATTAGAAATGTCGACATACCTGATTGTTTGTGACATTTGTTCCTGATGAGATTTATCGGGAGTACAATCGAAAAGAATTGAGAAGTATTTTGATTTTTTGATTTGTTTAAGTATAGTTTGTCGTACTTGTTGACCCATTATACAGATTATTTCATTTTGAATTTTATGAGAAAAATAACTAATAGTTGGTTTATTACTATCTGTAATATGTTTTATGTGAGCTAATAAGATTGGGTTATAATGACTTATTACTTCCATTAGGCTCAAAAAAATACCACAATTTGTTTCTCCTATTTTGTCTGATGAACCTCTTAATGCCAGATTATTTTTAGCACAAAACAAAATTCCGTCAACGATAACTTTAAGAATACAAAACCATTTTTCTTTTTCATTTTTGATAGAATTTTGAAGTTCATGGTCAATTGTTTTACTGTCTCGTAATCTCTTTTCTAACTCCTTCCAGTCCAAAAAATTTTGTCTGTGATTCTTACTATTCTCATGCTCAGAAACAGAAGGATTTAAATGTTTCCAATCTTGAAATCCATTATTAGAAAACGCAGATTTCCTGATATCATTATTTGAAAAAAGGAGACACGCAAAACAAAAAATGGCATTTTTTGATGTACTGTATAATAACCATTGTCTTCGAACTTTTTCTCCGTTATTTAAAAATTTATAAAACCATTTACCGTCAAAATGTCTGCCATCATCATTTACTGGAAAATAATTATTTTGATCCATAAGATATGGTCCTCTTTCGACAATGAAATCTCTAAATCTAGAAGTCATAGTCGGCCAACATCCAGGATCATTAAAATTTATGTCAAGTTCATTATTTTCTTGGTTAGTTATAGGTTCATTATTATCATTATTCTGTGTACTATCTTCAGTTAAATTAAAACAGTCATCAATTAAACTTTCAATTTCAGTACTTTTCAAATTTTCATTTAAATGTTCGTCTTTTTCAACATTGTGAATTAATAAACTAGTTGACGGTGCATTGTCTTTTTTTTGTTCGGTGTTTTTATTTATCCAGCTACTTAACATTACGGATGATTTGATATTGTTTTTCTCTCTTTCTTGCCTTTTTTTCTCAAACCACGCTCCAGAAGGCTTTTTTTTTGTGGGGGGCATATTTAATAGGTAACCTAATGTTAAAATAATAATAAAATAATAAAAACAGTCAATACGACAATAGCTCAACTAATAAAATTAAATAATTAAATACTACCTATGTCAGTTTTATATTTTCTATTTAAACTCAAGAACTCAACTATTAGTTTGTAATTTTGTATATTTGTTTTACTAATAAATCAATAAAATGTGTAATTATATTATTTATGTTCTTAAATTTAAAGTATACAAATTTGAGCAATTGTGCATAAATAAAAATAAAATAATAAAATCTAACAAGAAAAATGATCAATTTTTTAATGCTAAAAATTATTCAGAATCGTTAAATTTTCAATATATTCTATTAGATATTAAAAATATTTACCTTGTTCTTTTTTAGACTTCACTGCTTTAGAGCGTAGATTTAGTATAACTCGCTCAATCGACTGTCGATATTAAAATAACAGAATAATCGTAATCGTATACGTATTATAATAATAAGATTATTTACGTTACAGTGTGTGTGTATTGTTGTGTATAGTTTATTTTAGTCTTTAATAATATTAGTTTGGTCAATTTAAAACTGATTACCATTTCACATAGATACACATAATATTATCATAGTTGTTCTATTTTTATTATTGTCGGGAAACGTATTAATATTTCTTACTGATTTCAATACAATATGTAGAAATATATACATTATTACAAATAAACTATATTCCTTATACGATATCATTCGGTAACAGTTATCGTCGATCGTCGTAAATTAAAACTATTTTTTTTTCAATAATAAATGTGTTGTTTAATCATAAAAATATAAATTTATATTTACAACACAATTATCGTAGTATTAATCAGGTCGCAAACTCGCAACCAACATATCTATAGATATTAACACATTAAAATATTTTGGTTTGGATTTTAAAATTCTAATTTGATGATATCAAATTTTGCGCCCCCATTTCTACTCGATATTTTGCGCCCCTGGCAAGCGCCCACCTTGCTAGGCTCTCGGCCCGGCCCTGCCTGTTATATATATTCAATTTTATAATATTCTATATTATAGGTATATATATATATATATATATATATATATTAAACTATATTTATATAAAATATATTGGTCAATAATGTATTTATTTTATAAGTAATCAATTTATTATTTATATTATTTTAGTACAGACATGTAAAGAGCGATGGAAAAACCTTCGAACAGTATTTCTACGTCATTTAAGACAAAAAGTACCCAGTGGTTCATCGGGTGGTATTAAAAAAAAATATTATTTAGAAGAAGCTATGTAGTTCATAATGCCTTTCGTTAAGAGTGGTAAACAACAACAAGGTAATTTATTGATATTACCAGAATTGGAAAACAAAAACATTGATGATATCCAAGTAGGCCTAAATGATGAAATACAATCTGATCATGAACAAGGATTGTCTGATATATTGACCAATGAAGAAAAGTCAAATAACCAAAAAACAATATCACATGGCGCCAAAAAGTTAAAATTAAATAATAAAGCCAGTGATGTCGAAAGTTGTTATATAATATATTTTGAAACAAAAAAGAAAAATTTAACTACAACTCCAGAATGTGCAGATCAAAAGTTCCTATTGAGTTTACTGCCAGATATGCAACAAATGAACTCCACGCAGAAAAGGCAATTCAAAAGAAAAGTTTTGGACATCATTGCTTGTATTTTGGAAGACTCAGATTCAATAAACATATCTAGTCGTTCAAGTGCTGCTAGTTACTTTTCATCACCAATTATACCAGAGTCCAGAACAGATAATCAATATCAGCAATATGATCCAGCAGACAGTGGTTTTGGATATTTTAATATACAATAATAAATAATAAGATTTAATGAGTTTTCAAGGGTATTCAATTTTTTTTATTATTTATTTAATTTTACAGGTCACTACTATTATTTTTATTTTTTAAATAAAACATTTAATAATTTAATCATGTAATTACATTCAATTCTATTATATTTTATTAAAATACTAAATATTACCTTATCGTAATGAGAAGTCTTTCCTCGACTGACACTGCTTTTGGGTAGTTTGTATCCAGTCTTTTAATTGATGGTTTCATTAATTCGACTAAATCTTGAAACGTTTCAATGCTCATCCTATAAAATCCATGAAATTTGCCTGGATCTTGATCTAATTCTCTGGATAATATGAATGAACTATGGTTAATGTGTAATGAATAATAAGGATGAGCCCATATTCTTTTTTTTTGCCGTTTTTTATGTCTCAAATACATTAATGCTACAAGCATATCCTCATCCGACGAAGACATTTTGACAACTGAATTATGTGAAACTGAAAAGTGCACAGTTGCATTTCAGTTTTTAGGCGAGAACAATTAGGCAACTCAACTAAAACTAGACTCGAATCTCTATCGCGTTGCCGTCATCAGTTGCTTTTGGTGAGAACACCGCCATACACTGCAATTTCAGCATCAATGCTATTAGGTTATTTTCAATAGTAAACATAATTAAAATACTATAATTTAATTTAAATTTATTTTGTAAATTTGTATGTTAGTGATATTTTCTTTGTCATGTTCTTCTTATATGTTCTTTATAGGATTAAGGGCAAATTGATCAGCATTCCAAGATTATATTATGGGGTTATCGTATGATCGTGATAAATACTCTTCGAAGTGGTTTTCGTTTGTGACTCATGAAATAAGTGTAGTGTGAGATAAAAGATTAAAAAGTTTTTTTAATCAGTTGAGGTTAAATTCGTCTCTCATAATGTGTATTTTGAAGGGTTTCATTTTTATGAAATTATTTTTAATAATTTTTTTTTTTAATTTAGTGATGAATAATAGTTCAAATTTATGAGCCTACAGGGATTAGATGGCTTAATATAAAAAATAGTAATTCAAGTAGGAACAATGATCAACTATTATTTTATGGAGTAGTTGTTAGCCTTGATTCAGTAATTCGATGATAAATTCAGGTATTTTAACTAAGTATTAACTAAATTAAATAAATTCTGTATATTTCATATTTATACGATTTTAAATTAATTCAATTTTTTTTTTTGAAATAAATACACAACGCACAAATGAAAAATCAGATTTATTTATTTTGTACATTATTATATACTATTTTATTATATCTTTCAGCATGTATGAATGTACATATGTTTTTTTTATGTTTAAAAAAATGCCAAATTACCATAGGTTATAATTATTAGTGTGACCAAGAATGCTTATTTTTTTTAAAAATGTTCAACATTCAGTTGATTAAAAAAATGATACACAAACAACAGAAAAAAAAGAACCGGATGGGCCTCGCTCTGCTGTACAGTTGGGGGTAGAGTGCACCTCGTTTATAGGATAGGTCATTATTACAATGGATTTGTTAAATTTGAATGCAATGATAGATATCATTGTATACGAATAACGATTCTGAACGGAGTTAATATGTTTGTCTAGGATATAATACATTGTTGTTTATAAATATTGTAAAAAGTATATTTTATTTTGAAACGATAAATATATTTTTCAATAAGGATGGGTTGGCAGTTGCATACAGCAACATAGTTTGTCAGTCTAGAATATTATACATTATATTATATTTTACATGTAATTTTATGACAATATTCGCTGTTCAAACGCTTATAAAAAAAAATTGTGCCTATGGATTTTAATAATTTTTTAATGACATTAAGAAATACTTCTGTGGAATCTTCTATTAAATTTTCAAGTATTTTGTAGAAGCCAAATTTTTTTTATCACCGATTATAAAAATAAAATGTAAAAAAATCGAATATTTTAAATGCCTATAAGTGGCTTAAAAATCAATATAATATTTTGAAAAAAATATGTCATAAAGGAAATACCAGTCTTAACAGTTGGTAGAAATTTCAAAAATCTGCGACTTATACTTTTTGAATTATAACAAATATTTAAAATCGTTTGAGAATAAATGGCTATTTTATGCAATTTCGTAAATATTTAAATTTCAAACAGTCATAAAATTTTTTCCTCTAAGTCCGGTATAAATTTTTTTAAAGATTTTTGAAGAGTAGCTTATAGATAACCTAGTGTGAAAATTTTCAACCTTAAATATGAACAAAAAAAATTGTATGAATTTTTATTTACAAAATAACTTGCAAATTTTCGCAATTTTTACATATTTCGTATAAATTGGAACTTTGAGCACTTATAAAAAAAAATTTTGACTTACGATTTTAGATTTTTTTTTATCAGTTAAGGAACAACTTATAAGAAACCTTGTATTAAATTTTCAAGATTTTCTGGCCGGCCAAAAAAATTTTATCGTTATTTTAAAAAAAAATACTTAAAAAAATTGAAAATTTCAATCGTCTATAAATAGCTCAATAAAAGTCAAAATACTTTGAAAATTTAACGGTGTATAGAGAACGCTAATCTTAATATTTGGTAAAAATTTCAAGTATTTACATCGATTAGTTTTTGAGTTATAGCAAAATAAAAAATTTGATTTTGTCGAAAACTGGTTTTGCGTAAAAACTCCCGTTTTTCCCTTATTTTTTTAGGGTTTTTCCCGTAGCATTTAAAAAATATTGAAAATTTTTTACTTTTGACCCCTAAAGTACCAACTAGATTCACTTTCCTTTCAGAAAAGTTGCTACATAAGCAAATCGAAGCATTTTTACTGCCAAAAAAGGTGTCGTCAGACACAAAAATTAAAAAAATAAATAAAAAAAAAAAATAAAAAATTAAAAAAAAAACACACATCATTGTAAAACCAATAGATTCCATCACTCCGTTCAGAATCTAAAATGATATTGACACGAATACCGAATGAAATATTGTAGTGCTGATTGTGTCGTACGGTGACACGGTGACAATAAACAATTGACAGTACGTTTAAATGTTTTAAATTTAATTTATTATTATGATATGTAAATAATATATTAGATATAATTAGTTTATACTATTTACATTATTTAGACTTCAGTTTAGATAGTAAAACATTGTTTTCGTATAGATATTTTTATAATTTATTATAATTATAGTTTTACAAAAAATCTTTGTGGGTAAAATATTTTTACAAGCAATTTTTAAAATACTATTTTACACTAATGTAAATACATATCGTCTTGATGAGTCTTCGAAGAAAAAATACTCATATTAAATATGTATAAATTAGTATATTATTTTAAATAAATATTGACTAAATATTAAACTATATTTTATACTACATACTGTAATAAACATAAGAAAAAAAGACTATGAAGAGCAAAATTGATTATACCTCGGCGATTAAATTTATATTTATAGATTATAAGGTACCCGATTATAATAATTATATACTTATATGATTATAAGTCATGCCGCGATTGGAAATTCCGATTTACTGGAATTGGAATACATGCGAGTTCTTGCGACTTTATAATAATAATTAATATAGATGCATTATTGTCGTCGTTACGACGAATACGACCGGGTATGGATGAACGATTTCTATTCTGAATTCTATTATCCTGGTAATCTGACCACTATGGTCACACTATGTTCGGAAAGACAATTATGTAAAAATAACAAATATGATAATAGAAATTTTAAAATATATTTAATTTTTTAACCCAATTATTTGAGCCTTGGGTATTTGAATAATATTTCAATGTAATGGGGTGGCCATCAGGGTGGCCTGTAAATATTTTGGGTGGCCGGGCCACCTCAGGCCACCCCTTAGCTACGTGCCTGTTTGAGAATAAAAACATTAAACCGAAACGGAAAATGTTGATTGGTATATTATTATTATTATTATTATTCTCTTGTTGAATTATTCTTTGTTAATAGAATTGATTGATTCTAAGTTGAATCTTGTCTTAATTCGTTTTGTTTCTAATTATTATTAAGCAGGTCAATACAAAATATGTACAGAAATGGTTATTATAATAATCGGTCGTTCATTTTTAGATATATACCGTCGATGCGCTGCAATTATTTCTTCAAAGATCGAAATGGTTAGGGAAAACCAGCACATGAGATATTTCCAAACCAACGGATGGAGAATGTTCTAAATCCTTCGCTTTTCACGCGTAGGTACACGACGCCATACGTTGAATTATTTGCCGACTAAAAAATATGCTTAAACCCGACCAAATCCACCCACCCACCTATTTCTAAGTACAAATTATCATATAGTTATATTAACTTAGGTGATTTTTCCGAAATTCAGAGCTATTTGTAAATATTACATCATTTATGCACGAAAAATGGGCCAGAGGAATTCAAAAATCATTATGTACACGGGGAAAAACGAACTACTCTATCCATTCGATTCATCCACGGAAGACCATTCGTCGAGTTTTTAGTGCCTGTAATGTATGTCGGCAATTGAAGAGATTCAAATGGAGGTTATGGTCACGGAAAATCCAAGCTGTGTGTAATACATTCACGCTGCCCTTGACTGTTGTGTATATATTAATGATGGTGAGGAAGTGCATTTTCCGACCGATATACTATGAATTAGTTGGCTATTGTACGCGGAACCAATGAGTTGTTCTCCGCCAAGCTGCACATCTCTTGTTCCTTACCTACCGAACCATTTAAATATGTTCACGGTACCGTTGAAATTCATGTAACTTAATTATGAGTAGGATTTGAGACACTTCATTTAAATAGGTACACAAAGGTTGTGGTGCATTATTACCAACAGCATCTCTTATTATTACCATTATCAGCGTCATCAGCATCAATAAGTTGGCTCTATAATTTCCATCCTTTTGTCACGTTGTATAATACCCACTGTGCAATTTTACATTCCATTGATGTTCCTAGGACATTTCATGGGGGACATGTAACATCCCCATATGTGTTGCATTGGCGTTACGGCAACATCTCTGTGCTTGCTAATGACCGTAATAATTTAACACTCAAAAAACGTTATCCGTATGTTTCCTTGTATCATCCCATGTATGGTTCACCGAAATATTACCTATACATTACCGCTAATCATCGCGTGTATGTTTCTATAAAACATTTATATATATATATATATATATATATATATATATATATATATATATAATATATATATATACGTATATATGTGTTTATTATTCGTTGTATATATGTTTCAATTAAATGTTGTATGTATGTTTCTGTTGATCATCGCATATCAATTTTATTTAATCCATTGCAGTCACATTTCAAAATAATATCTATCCCTACGATAACAATATGACACTAACTTCACAATACATGGATAGAAATAATTCAATATTACAATGTTTAATTAAGTCTATAGATTCAAATGTTTTAAAAGGGAAGTATTACAATAAATTAATAAATACGCTGTTTACATTTCTTAAATATTTTTTATTTAGGTATCTATGCTAATAATAATAAACAACATATTATTATTAGATATTATATTATGTGCATCTATAATAAAATATGTATATTAATTAATTATACAAAACATAATATTTTATGAAAAACAAAACAATATAACTAATATATGAAAACTAAATACAAATAGTCTGAAATTATTAAAAATAATTTGATACAAATTTACATATTTAAAAAAACAAAATACTAAGGACCAAATAAATCTTTTAAGTTATAACAACTTCTATAGAATCATAATAAATTAGGTATAGATTAAAATTAATCTTATTTGATAATATCATAGATATTAAAATACACATACATAAAAATTACAAATACAGAATAATTAATTATATAAACTTATAATACAATTCTGAATACATACATTTAGTTACCTAAGAATAATCATATTAATAAGAATTATCAATAAATACAATTATTTAATTAAATCTGATGACATATACAGATAAAATAAATTTAAATTTAAACAATTACCATCATAACTTTCGTCAGATATACTATCAAATACAGACTTATTTTTAGTAGAAATTTTTTTAGTTCTTTTAGACCTTAAGGCCTCATTTTCTTCAACTTCTGTTCTGTACTGGATTTTTCGATTTTAACCTGCTGATACCAGGCTTTTTTAAAGTTATCTGTGAAATAGATAAAATATTTTTTCATGAGTTAATTTTCACAATTGCTTACAAATAAATACTATAATAATACTAATATTAAATTAGTTTTCATAATTACTTACCAAAATTTTTGTTCCCTCCATGAACATTGACTACGTACTTTGTCCAAGTATACTCAGGATCCTCTGCCAATTGTAGGACGTCACTGTCAACGATTCCAGGAGGCCAGTAGCAAAACTGAGGGTCGGTTTGTGTTAACCAATTTACTGGTACAACACTATACTCTCGGTAATCCGGGAATAACACAATCACCCACCTTGGAGAAACCTATACAAGTAGATACCAGAAATTATTATAGGTACTATATTTATAGTTATTATATTGAGTTCAGAGAATGTCAGCAAAATGTTTCTTTTCTTCTCCGTCTGGCCACGCGCAACATAGAGAAAAATAATAATTTTTTTTTTATGGTAATGTGTTATCTTTGAGTAAAATCACCTATCACAAAAATTACAGAGAATAATATTTTTGAGGGTATGACATATTGATTTGTCTAAATATTGTTTAAAAATAATTTTAATTTACAAATTGTTGTTTTTATTTTGTAAGTCGGAATACAAAGTCAAATAATAATAAAATATAAAACCGATATGTCACAGTCACACTCAAAAATATTACCCTCTATAATTTTAATACGATAGTAAGTGAAAGCGTTTTATCTAAGTTGCGCATGGGTCTGAGAAAAATATTGAGCTGCCATAATCTAAAAGGAGCACATAACGCAAAAAAAAAATTTCTTCAAATGGTTTTTAAATGTTAAATTATTATTGAAGCTATGGCTATATGAAATGAATCACCTAATGAGATACCTATTAAGAAAATATGTATAATATTCGCATGACGTCATAGGACCCGTCTCATCGTAATTTTATTGTCTATCTTATACGTGTA
Source organism: Sipha maydis (assembly GCA_034509805.1). Classification (NCBI taxonomy): domain Eukaryota; kingdom Metazoa; phylum Arthropoda; class Insecta; order Hemiptera; family Aphididae; genus Sipha; species Sipha maydis. Next base: position 5,285 of record JASXSY010001492.1, on the reverse strand, counting down.
AAAAGTTCACCGCTTCACACAACGATTACTAATCTAAAAATTTTATTTTTGAAATTTAATTTACATATTGTGTGATTTTATGTGTTAAGACGATAAAAGTATCAGAATTTCAATATAATGTTCAGTTTTTCAAATATTAAAAAACTTAAAAGTGATATTTTTGTTAAACGACGCGTCATTGCGATTTAAGTGTAAAATAAAAATTCAAAAATATCTCTTTTAAGATTTTTAATATTTAAAAAACTAAACGTTATATTGAAATTCTGATACTTGTATCATCTTAAACACATAAATCCACACATTTATACGCAAATAAAATTTCAAAAATAAACTTTTTGGGTTGGTAAATCGTTGTTTGAAGCGAGAAACTTTTACACGTATATGATAGGTAACTACGATGAGCCGGGCCCACTGACGTACGCGTCTTTTTTCAATTACTCATAAGCATAACTAATTAAGTAACGCGAGTAGAAACCTAGGTATACCATTATTCTTAAAATTGAACATCTTTTCAAATAAAAAAAACTTATTTTTTGTGTTATGTGCTTCTTTAATATTGGTAACTACAAAATGTATGTATACTTACCAGGTTAATAATTAAAAATTAAAAATATTTTAAAGTAAAACATACCTTTTTTTTTATTATCGGCCATAATAAAATGGTAAATCTCGATGCGATTATTGAATATATGTTTAATATAGTTGAACGTTCAAACGCTGCACATAAAGATTAAAAGATCATAAGAACGCATAAAACATTAAACGTGTAATGCCGTATGTAGCACCGGACAAACGAAGTCGGGAGGGCAAGACATTATGAATAGTATATCATGTTATTGTCATTTGTCGATTGTTGATTTGTTGATAATAATAATATAAATATATGGATATACGGTTTATTATAAACCAAGCATATGGGGTATCAGGGTATTACCCAAAAATTGGAAAACAACGACGCGCTAGCTACGTCTAATTATAACAAGGGCCCCTTGATAATGCCACGTGTACGTTTCATGTGTACCTAATTTTTCATACATTATAACATCACAGAAAAACATCTATGGTATGTTTCATGTAGTACTTCACTATTTGTAACTTATTTTACACACAAAAACAAACCGGTGATATCGTACTTATGTTACAAAGAAACGTTGATATAAAAGACTATAATAACATCCCCACAACGTTATGAAACATAAAATGCACAGTGGGTAGTGGTGTTAATTAGAAATAATAATAATTACAACACCGCTCGATTATTTTAGAGTTTTAACATGACGACCACCACGATTCGTTTATTCGTTTACTCTTTTTTCGTTCAACATCTTTTTGATGTAAAGCCAACAAAACGATTCCATCAGAATCATAACAATACACTGCAAGCATATATTAACTTTTTAACCCACTTGTGACAGTATTTATAAAAACATATGGTTGTTTTAATAGCGATATAATAAGATACATTGTTGGGCTTAATGTATAAACAATATTCTTTATAATTTTCGTTATAACTAGGTATGAAATTTAGCCTTTATAATTATTATATTTTAAATTAAAATTAATTTAATTAAATTAATTAGATATTCGTAGATTGATAAGTTTCTTTTGCAATTTTAACCATAATAATAATAATATAATTTATATATAATTGTATCATTGTCGTAGCATTATAAATAGCTAATTATTATATATTAAAACAATAATAAGTAACGTATATTTTAAGTATTAAATGATAAAAATAAAATTTACTACTATGTTTATCAAAGTACATAATTATCCATAGTTATAAAAATTGTATTTTAAATTGCATTTCTCCAACATGATGAAAACTTATTTCAAAAAATATAAAAACAAATAGAAGAAAATGTTTTATTAACAAAAATATTTAAAAAAATATGCATACATTTTACTTTAAAAACCTTGTATATTTTAAAGAACCAAAGAAATGGTTTGGTATATTTTAAAGAACAAGTAATTGATTGGTAACATTAGTATATCAAAACAAGCAGCTATTATAAATATCTGAGTATTATAATTTTTTTTATTGTGTTAGCTATCGATATCTTTTTCCTTTTCACAAATTAAATTCGTTAACACCCTGAAATCATACCGGAAATAATTTGTTGAGTAATTTATTTCATTTATTCGTTCCATTATCGTCTCTCGTTACCTTTCTAGAAGTTGAAAAAAATACAGTATACCCGTAAAATGTATAAATAAACCAAATCCGTAACGAAAGTTAGTCATTAAAGATACAATGTTATAGTTCTATAGTTGAAACAAATTACTATTACATAATGTATCATCACACTTTTATAAACGTTGTAATATACACGGTAAATATATTACGCTATAAAAATTATACATCCAGCTTGTGATGCAAAATAATAACAAAAAAAAACATAATAACAATAGGGAACTACTTGGAAAGACAATCAATAATCAATAATGAGTTAAATATATAGAATTCCATTAGCATATGAGAACTTAAGAACGAGTGAGTGGATGAAAGGATAGATCTGTGTGTATATAAGGTGTAAATATAATAAATATAAATGAGAGTGCAATAGTAATTGGCGCTTGTACGACAGGACTGAACAACGAAAGAGGATACAGGATAAGAATCGAATTAATGCATTGCATACTAATATTTATTTTAATGTAATTCGTGAGAAATTTTTTCTATATTATTTTCTCTATCGAATTTGCTGTACGCATGTTGGTGTCAGCGAGTCAAAAAAAATTTCATTCTTGCTGTAAAACGTAAATAAACGCAAATCTGTATAATTATAAAGTAAATAAAATTATATAATAAATATTTACTAATGCATAATAAATAGTAGTGCAGCAGATTTACATTGCAAGAGTCTAGGTATGTGAAAGAATGAGAAGGATTAATCTTTTTTCAAGTTGAGTGTACCTTCAGTCAGTCAAATAACCCTCAGTGATAGAAAAGACATCTCATTACGTATTTTATGAATGGCGTAAGAACTTTTCTTTTCTTTTTTATATATTATTTTTTGTTTTTTACTTTCTCTTGGAGCCAAAGATTAACAAAACTATAGCCTTCATCTAACTTCTATAGAATACCTTGCTTGTGATCGACTATCTGTCTCTATATTTAGCTAAAATATAACGAATATTTTGATATCGCCGAGTTCAATTAAATTCTGTATGATCGTAATGGTAAACATCGATTTAATACATTTTACGACATTGTCATTATTTTGTTTTCCAAAAAATACTTTTCAATATTTTATATTATTGATTAATCATCAAGATATGTTTTTTGTTCTTTTTTTTAATCAAATACCATTATAATATTATGTTAAATGTTTAAAACGAAAAAAAAAAGATTACAATAATAAAAGGTTGAACTAATTTTAAAAATCCACAAAACGTAAATAACTCGTTAAAAGTTTTAGGAGCAATAAGTTTTTTAAGTTTATTGATCATTTACTAAAAACTACGTTTAATTTATATACACTAAAAAAATTATTATGTTTAATAAATAAAAATGTTTATTTTACTATTTTTATAAACTATAATCAACATTTAGACGGTTTATAAGTTTTGCTTCCCTTATAAAATAATTAATTATAGTATGTACTTATTTTTACAATAGTTTTGGGGAAATATTTTGTTTTTTCTCTTTTTACAATTCAACCTGATTTCCACTTTTGGCCAAATGTATTTTTAAATCAAAAATTATTGAATTATGTTTATACAATTTACCGTTTTATAGTTCTCAAATTTAAATTTTAAAATTATGAATTTATTTAGACAAAAAAAAACAAGTTTAATTTTAATATTGAGATTTTACAAATCGCGTATTAAAGTGTTATAACTGTATAAATCAACATAAAATCCTATATAAACCTCAAACTTTCACAAGTTTTTATGATATGTATGACTATATGAATGTTTTGATAAGATAATAATATCTCTTTATTATATATGTATACAGTCCATAATCATTACTAGGTATGAAAATCCAATAAAAACAATATACTGTGCCATTCTTTGGCATTTAATTACTAAACCGTATCGGGTAAACAATCTAATTATAAAATTAGTTGGTAATATTAAAAAAAGAGGGTCAGAATTTATTTACTATAATCACCTGAGAAAGTAATTAAGAATTTTTTTAACAAAAAGCCTTATAACACTTACAATATTTATAAGTGCGGTAATTTAATATAGTTTTAATATTATATTATATTATTATTTAATTAATTATTATTATTATTATTATTATTATACTTGTAGATTCGTCGCGCATACCTGACCGCCGTCCGCCCGACTGGATAACGATATATCGATATGACTGCTGATAAAACACAGGTCCGGGTGGGATATAAGCATTCTGGGGTCTGTTTCGGCATCTGTGTTCAAATACGCACCCTCATTGGCCGATTTTAAATTCCCGCCAAGTTTAATATATTAATATGAATAAGTTTAATATGAAAGATATTTTATAATACAATCATATTCATATTATAGTTTTCTGTAATCATTTATCTTATCTTATTTCGCATGCTTAAAATGTCTTGCTCAGAGAACAAATTTGAGCGATAAACATTACGTTCAAATGCAATCAGTTTAAATATTTTATTTATGGAGTAAGACACTATAATATAACACTATACAATTAATTTAAAGTTATAATCCATAGATGGTATATACTATTAATTGCACTGTCTATTTGTGTCTATTGTGTGTCGATAGTAATGGTTATTCTTAATCAAGCATTACAATATTACAGAAATTATGGTATTTATAGAATATTTTTAACCCATTTGATAATAAATACGCATGCGTAAATTAATTCTATTTACGTGCCTAAACATAATTAAAATTCGATATAAAAATTTGTACATGCAATATTATCTTTCATATTAAACTTATTTATATTAATATATTAAAATTGGCGGGAATTTAAAATCGACCAATGGGGGTGCGTATTTGAACACAGGTGCCGAAACAGACCCCAGAATGCTTATATGCGTCCGGTATTGCGTCAGGATCGGCGTGGTATTGCGCGAATCATATAATTAGATGATTAGTATAGTCGCGGATACAGACCGAACTGTAAGTCGAAAAGTCTAAGATTCGCAATATTTTTTGTTGTCAAATAAAGTTATTTGTCTAATATTTTATATTTTGTTTAATAACGCTCCGGTACCGGTGACGGCGTGTTTAGTACGACGTGTTTAGTACAACCCGTTTACTTACGAAATAAGATAAAAAGTTTTTCATATACATGACGTATACTGACTGGGTTA
>JASXSY010001491.1:0-126193 GCA_034509805.1 Sipha maydis | reverse complement strand
TTGCTATGAATGGAAAATAGTTATAGAACCAAAATATATTATCAGCAAGTAAATCAATGAAAAATCTCAGAATATACTGAATCGGATACAATGTTTTGAGAAAATTAATGCCCAAATGGTACAAGTTATAGAAATGAAACTATATCTATATAATGACTTAAATCAAAGTATCATCAAACATTTATATCTTTCACAATGAAATATAAAACATATGTTTGTAATAACTTTTCCATATTTGAAAAAAATAATAAAGTGATAGTTAAATTGAATACAAAGTGAATTTATACAATGTGACAAATAATAAATGAAAAACTATAATACAACAAATGTATTATTACTTAAGCTATAATAGATCCAATTATCTGAGTTTTAATGAATATATGTTGTAAAGCCGGATTTGTTCAAAATTTTAACTTAACGGATTTTAGATTGATACATATCTTAAGTATGCATCTATGATTCGCGAATATTTACAACTTACTACATCGATGCATTAATTATTGAGATACATTTGACAAAAACAAAGTATAATATTAAAAATTATTTATTTATAAATCGTACTTAGATATATTTCATATGAAACTAATTGCCTTCCAGAAACATAGTATGGCTTGAGTTGGAGTACTGAGATTCATTTGCACACAAACGAAATATGAAGACAGCAGTATAACTATAACGGCAACAACAACCTAAAACAAAAATTAAATTTTATTAGCATCATAGTCAACTAGATTAAAACTTAAATAAATATAAAGTTATGGACTACGCTCAAATATAAAATATAACGGTTCCATTTGAATTTTCCAAAAACATAAACATATTTTTATCATTTATATAGACAGAGCATCCTTAAAAAAAGAGAAATAAAACTAAACATCAAAGTTTAAATAACACTAAACATAATTGCTATGACTGGAAAATAGTTATTGTTCCAAAATATATTATCAGCAAGTAAATCAATGAAAAATCTCAGAATATACTGAATCGGATACAATGTTTTGAGGAAATTAATGCCCAAATGGTACAAGTGTTAGAAATGGAAACTATATCTATATAATGACTTAAATCAAAGTATCATCAAACATTTATATCTTTCACAATGAAATATAAAACATATGATTGTATTAACTTTTCCATATTTGAAAAAAATAATAAATTGATAGTTAAATTGAATACAAAGTGAATTTATACAATGTGACAAATAATAAATGAAAAACTATAATACAACAAATGTATTATTACTTAAGCTATAATAGATCCAATTATCTGAGTTTTAATGAATATATGTTGTAAAGCCGGATTTGTTCAAAATTTTAACTTAACGGATTTTAGATTGATACATATCTTAAGTATGCATCTATGATGCGCGAATATTTACAACTTACTACATCGATGTATTAATTATTGAGATACATTTGACAAAAACAAAGTATAATTTTAAAAATTATTTATTTATAAATCGTACTTAGATATATTTCATATGAAACTAATTGCCTTCCAGAAATTTAGTATGGCTTGAGTTGGAGTACTGAGAATCATTTGTACACTAACGAAATATGAAGACATCAGTATAACTATAACGGCAACAACAACCTAAAACAAAAATTAAATTTTATTAGCATCATAGTCAACTAGATTAAAACTTAAATAAATATAAAGTTATGGACTACGCTCAAATATAAAATATAACGGTTCCATTGGAATTTTCCAAAAACATAAACATATTTTTATCATTTATATAGACAGAGCATCCTTAAAAAAAGAGAAATAAAACTAAACATCAAAGTTTAAATAACACTAAACATAACTGCTATGACTGGAAAATAGTTATTGATCCAAAATATATTATCAGCAAGTAAATCAATGAAAAATCTCAGAATATACTGAATCGGATACAATGTTTTGAGAAAATTAATGCCCAAATGGTACAAGTGTTAGAAATGGAAACTATATCTAGATAATGACTTAAATCAAAGTATCATCAAACATTTATATCTTTCACAATGAAATATAAAACATATGTTTGTAATAACTTTTCCATATTTGAAAAAAATAATAAAGTGATAGTTAAATTGATTACAAAGTGAATTTATACAATGTGACAAATAATAAATGAAAAACTATAATACAACAAATGTATTATTACTTAAGCTATAATAGATCCAATTATCTGAGTTTTAATGAATATATGTTGTAAAGCCGGATTTGTTCAAAATTTTAACTTAACGGATTTTAGATTGATACATATCTTAAGTATGCATCTATGATGCGCGAATATTTACAACTTACTACATCGATGTATTAATTATTGAGATACATTTGACAAAAACAAAGTATAATTTTAAAAATTATTTATTTATAAATCGTACTTAGATATATTTCATATGAAACTAATTGCCTTCCAGAAATTTAGTATGGCTTGAGTTGGAGTACTGAGAATCATTTGTACACAAACGAAATATGAAGACATCAGTATAACTATAACGGCAACAACAACCTAAAACAAAAATTAAATTTTATTAGCATCATAGTCAACTAGATTAAAACTTAAATAAATATAAAGTTATGGACTACGCTCAAATATAAAATATAACGGTTCCATTTGAATTTTCCAAAAACATAAACATATTTTTATCATTTATATAGACAGAGCATCCTTAATAAAAGAGAAATAAAATTAAACATCAAAGTTTAAATAACACTAAACATAATTGCTATGAATGGAAAATAGTTATAGATCCAAAATATATTATCAGCAAGTAAATCAATGAAAAATCTCAGAATATACTGAATCGGATACAATGTTTTGAGAAAATTAATGCCCAAATGGTACAAGTTATAGAATTGAAACTATATCTATATAATGACTTAAATCAAAGTATCATCAAACATTTATATCTTTCACAATGAAATATATAACGTATGATTGTATTAACTTTTCCATATTTGAAAAAAATAATAAATTGATAGTTAAATTGAATACAAAGTGAATTTATACAATGTGACAAATAATAAATGAAAAACTATAATACAACAAATGTATAATTACTTAAGCTATAAAAGATCCAAAAATCTGAGTTTTAATGAATATATGTTGTAAAGCCGGATTTGTTCAAAATTTTAACTTAACGGATTTTAGATTGATACATATCTTAAGTATGCATCTATGATGCGCGAATATTTACAACTTAATACATCGATGTATTAATTATTGAGATACATTTGACAAAAACAAAGTATAATATTAAAAATTATTTATTTATAAATCGTACTTAGATATATTTCATATGAAACTAATTGCCTTCCAGAAATATAGTATGGCTTGAGTTGGAGTACTGAGAATCATTTGCACACAAACGAAATATGAAGACAGCAGTATAACTATAACGGCAACAACAACCTGAAACAAAAATTAAATTTTATTAGCATCATAGTCAACTAGATTAAAACTTAAATAAATATAAAGTTATGGACTACGCTCAAATATAAAATATAACGGTTCCATTTGAATTTTCTAAAAACATAAACATATTGTTATCATTTATATGGACAGAGCATCCTTAAAAAAAGAGAAATAAAACTAAACATCAAAGTTTAAATAACACTAAACATAATTGCTATGACTGGAAAATAGTTATAGATCCAAAATATATTATCAGCAAGTAAATCAATGAAAAATCTCAGAATATACTGAATCGGATACAATGTTTTGAGAAAATTAATGCCCAAATGGTACAAGTGTTAGAAATGGAAACTATATCTATATAATGACTTCAATCAAAGTATCATCAAACATTTATATCTTTCACAATGAAATATAAAACATATGATTGTATTAACTTTTCCATATTTGAAAAAAATAATAAATTGATAGTTAAATTGAATACAAAGTGAATTTATACAATGTGACAAATAATAAATGAAAAACTATAATACAACAAATGTATTATTACTTAAGCTATAATAGATCCAATTATCTGAGTTTTAATGAATATATGTTGTAAAGCCGGATTTGTTCAAAATTTTAACTTAACGGATTTTAGATTGATACATATCTTAAGTATGCATCTATGATGCGCGAATATTTACAACTTACTACATCGATGTATTAATTATTGAGATACATTTGACAAAAACAAAGTATAATTTTAAAAATTATTTATTTATAAATCGTACTTAGATATATTTCATATGAAACTAATTGCCTTCCAGAAATTTAGTATGGCTTGAGTTGGAGTACTGAGAATCATTTGTACACAAACGAAATATGAAGACATCAGTATAACTATAACGGCAACAACAACCTAAAACAAAAATTAAATTTTATTAGCATCATAGTCAACAAGATTAAAACTTAAATAAATATAAAGTTATGGACTACGCTCAAATATAAAATATAACGGTTCCATTGGAATTTTCCAAAAACATAAACATATTTTTATCATTTATATAGACAGAGCATCCTTAAAAAAAGAGAAATAAAACTAAACATCAAAGTTTAAATAACACTAAACATAATTGCTATGACTGGAAAATAGTTATTGATCCAAAATATATTATCAGCAAGTAAATCAATGAAAAATCTCAGAATATACTGAATCGGATACAATGTTTTGAGAAAATTAATGCCCAAATGGTACAAGTGTTAGAAATGGAAACTATATCTAGATAATGACTTAAATCAAAGTATCATCAAACATTTATATCTTTCACAATGAAATATAAAACATATGTTTGTAATAACTTTTTCATATTTGAAAAAAATAATAAAGTGATAGTTAAATTGAATACAAAGTGAATTTATACAATGTGACAAATAATAAATGAAAAACAATAATACAACAAATGTATTATTACTTAAGCTATAAAAGATCCAATTATCTGAGTTTTAATGAATATATGTTGTAAAGCCGGATTTGTTCAAAATTTTAACTTAACGGATTTTAGATTGATACATATCTTAAGTATGCATCTATGATGCGCGAATATTTACAACTTACTACATCGATGTATTAATTATTGAGATACATTTGACAAAAACAAAGTATAATATAAAAAATATTTTATTTATAAATCGTACTTAGATATACTTCATATAAAACTAATTGCCTTCCAGAAACATAGTATGGCTTGAGTTGGAGTACTGAGATTCATTTGCACACAAACGAAATATGAAGACAGCAGTATAACTATAACGGCAACAACAACCTAAAACAAAAATTAAATTTTATTAGCATCATAGTCAACTAGATTAAAACTTAAATAAATATAAAGTTATGGACTACGCTCAAATATAAAATATAACGGTTCCATTTGAATTTTCCAAAAACATAAACATATTTTTATCATTTATATAGACAGAGCATCCTTAAAAAAAGAGAAATAAAACTAAACATCAAAGTTTAAATAACACTAAACATAATTGCTATGACTGGAAAATAGTTATTGTTCCAAAATATATTATCAGCAAGTAAATCAATGAAAAATCTCAGAATATACTGAATCGGATACAATGTTTTGAGGAAATTAATGCCCAAATGGTACAAGTGTTAGAAATGGAAACTATATCTATATAATGACTTAAATCAAAGTATCATCAAACATTTATATCTTTCACAATGAAATATAAAACATATGATTGTATTAACTTTTCCATATTTGAAAAAAATAATAAATTGATAGTTAAATTGAATACAAAGTGAATTTATACAATGTGACAAATAATAAATGAAAAACTATAATACAACAAATGTATTATTACTTAAGCTATAATAGATCCAATTATCTGAGTTTTAATGAATATATGTTGTAAAGCCGGATTTGTTCAAAATTTTAACTTAACGGATTTTAGATTGATACATATCTTAAGTATGCATCTATGATGCGCGAATATTTACAACTTACTACATCGATGTATTAATTATTGAGATACATTTGACAAAAACAAAGTATAATTTTAAAAATTATTTATTTATAAATCGTACTTAGATATATTTCATATGAAACTAATTGCCTTCCAGAAATTTAGTATGGCTTGAGTTGGAGTACTGAGAATCATTTGTACACTAACGAAATATGAAGACATCAGTATAACTATAACGGCAACAACAACCTAAAACAAAAATTAAATTTTATTAGCATCATAGTCAACTAGATTAAAACTTAAATAAATATAAAGTTATGGACTACGCTCAAATATAAAATATAACGGTTCCATTGGAATTTTCCAAAAACATAAACATATTTTTATCATTTATATAGACAGAGCATCCTTAAAAAAAGAGAAATAAAACTAAACATCAAAGTTTAAATAACACTAAACATAACTGCTATGACTGGAAAATAGTTATTGATCCAAAATATATTATCAGCAAGTAAATCAATGAAAAATCTCAGAATATACTGAATCGGATACAATGTTTTGAGAAAATTAATGCCCAAATGGTACAAGTGTTAGAAATGGAAACTATATCTAGATAATGACTTAAATCAAAGTATCATCAAACATTTATATCTTTCACAATGAAATATAAAACATATGTTTGTAATAACTTTTCCATATTTGAAAAAAATAATAAAGTGATAGTTAAATTGATTACAAAGTGAATTTATACAATGTGACAAATAATAAATGAAAAACTATAATACAACAAATGTATTATTACTTAAGCTATAATAGATCCAATTATCTGAGTTTTAATGAATATATGTTGTAAAGCCGGATTTGTTCAAAATTTTAACTTAACGGATTTTAGATTGATACATATCTTAAGTATGCATCTATGATGCGCGAATATTTACAACTTACTACATCGATGTATTAATTATTGAGATACATTTGACAAAAACAAAGTATAATTTTAAAAATTATTTATTTATAAATCGTACTTAGATATATTTCATATGAAACTAATTGCCTTCCAGAAATTTAGTATGGCTTGAGTTGGAGTACTGAGAATCATTTGTACACAAACGAAATATGAAGACATCAGTATAACTATAACGGCAACAACAACCTAAAACAAAAATTAAATTTTATTAGCATCATAGTCAACTAGATTAAAACTTAAATAAATATAAAGTTATGGACTACGCTCAAATATAAAATATAACGGTTCCATTTGAATTTTCCAAAAACATAAACATATTTTTATCATTTATATAGACAGAGCATCCTTAATAAAAGAGAAATAAAATTAAACATCAAAGTTTAAATAACACTAAACATAATTGCTATGAATGGAAAATAGTTATAGATCCAAAATATATTATCAGCAAGTAAATCAATGAAAAATCTCAGAATATACTGAATCGGATACAATGTTTTGAGAAAATTAATGCCCAAATGGTACAAGTTATAGAATTGAAACTATATCTATATAATGACTTAAATCAAAGTATCATCAAACATTTATATCTTTCACAATGAAATATATAACGTATGATTGTATTAACTTTTCCATATTTGAAAAAAATAATAAATTGATAGTTAAATTGAATACAAAGTGAATTTATACAATGTGACAAATAATAAATGAAAAACTATAATACAACAAATGTATAATTACTTAAGCTATAAAAGATCCAAAAATCTGAGTTTTAATGAATATATGTTGTAAAGCCGGATTTGTTCAAAATTTTAACTTAACGGATTTTAGATTGATACATATCTTAAGTATGCATCTATGATGCGCGAATATTTACAACTTAATACATCGATGTATTAATTATTGAGATACATTTGACAAAAACAAAGTATAATATTAAAAATTATTTATTTATAAATCGTACTTAGATATATTTCATATGAAACTAATTGCCTTCCAGAAATATAGTATGGCTTGAGTTGGAGTACTGAGAATCATTTGCACACAAACGAAATATGAAGACAGCAGTATAACTATAACGGCAACAACAACCTGAAACAAAAATTAAATTTTATTAGCATCATAGTCAACTAGATTAAAACTTAAATAAATATAAAGTTATGGACTACGCTCAAATATAAAATATAACGGTTCCATTTGAATTTTCTAAAAACATAAACATATTGTTATCATTTATATGGACAGAGCATCCTTAAAAAAAGAGAAATAAAACTAAACATCAAAGTTTAAATAACACTAAACATAATTGCTATGACTGGAAAATAGTTATAGATCCAAAATATATTATCAGCAAGTAAATCAATGAAAAATCTCAGAATATACTGAATCGGATACAATGTTTTGAGAAAATTAATGCCCAAATGGTACAAGTGTTAGAAATGGAAACTATATCTATATAATGACTTCAATCAAAGTATCATCAAACATTTATATCTTTCACAATGAAATATAAAACATATGATTGTATTAACTTTTCCATATTTGAAAAAAATAATAAATTGATAGTTAAATTGAATACAAAGTGAATTTATACAATGTGACAAATAATAAATGAAAAACTATAATACAACAAATGTATTATTACTTAAGCTATAATAGATCCAATTATCTGAGTTTTAATGAATATATGTTGTAAAGCCGGATTTGTTCAAAATTTTAACTTAACGGATTTTAGATTGATACATATCTTAAGTATGCATCTATGATGCGCGAATATTTACAACTTACTACATCGATGTATTAATTATTGAGATACATTTGACAAAAACAAAGTATAATTTTAAAAATTATTTATTTATAAATCGTACTTAGATATATTTCATATGAAACTAATTGCCTTTCCAGAAATATAGTATGGCTTGAGTTGGAGTACTGAGATTCATTTGCACACAAACGAAATATGAAGACAGCAGTATAACTATAACGGCAACAACAACCTAAAACAAAAATTAAATTTTATTAGCATCATAGTCAACTAGATTAAAACTTAAATAAATATAAAGTTATGGACTACGCTCAAATATAAAATATAACGGTTCCATTTGAATTTTCCAAAAACATAAACATATTTTTATCATTTATATAGACAGAGCATCCTTAATAAAAGAGAAATAAAATTAAACATCAAAGTTTAAATAACACTAAACATAATTGCTATGAATGGAAAATAGTTATAGATCCAAAATATATTATCAGCAAGTAAATCAATGAAAAATCTCAGAATATACTGAATCGGATACAATGTTTTGAGAAAATTATTGCCCAAATGGTACAAGTTATAGAAATGAAACTATATCTATATAATGACTTAAATCAAAGTATCACCAAACATTTATATCTTTCACAAAGAAATATATAACGTATGATTGTATTAACTTTTCCATATTTGAAAAAAATAATAAATTGATAGTTAAATTGAATACAAAGTGAATTTATACAATGTGACAAATAATAAATGAAAAACTATAATACAACAAATGTATAATTACTTAAGCTATAAAAGATCCAAAAATCTGAGTTTTAATGAATATATGTTGTAAAGCCGGATTTGTTCAAAATTTTAACTTAACGGATTTTAGATTGATACATATCTTAAGAAAGAATCTATGATGCGCGAATATTTACAACTTAATACATCGATGTATTAATTATTGAGATACATTTGACAAAAACAAAGTATAATATTAAAAATTATTTATTTATAAATCGTACTTAGATATATTTCATATGAAACTAATTGCCTTCCAGAAATATAGTATGGCATGAGTTGGAGTACTGAGAATCATTTGCACACAAACGAAATATGAAGACAGCAGTATAACTATAACGGCAACAACAACCTGAAACAAAAATTAAATTTTATTAGCATCATAGTCAACTAGATTAAAACTTAAATAAATATAAAGTTATGGACTACGCTCAAATATAAAATATAACGGTTCCATTTGAATTTTCTAAAAACATAAACATATTGTTATCATTTATATGGACAGAGCATCCTTAAAAAAAGAGAAATAAAACTAAACATCAAAGTTTAAATAACACTAAACATAATTGCTATGACTGGAAAATAGTTATAGATCCAAAATATATTATCAGCAAGTAAATCAATGAAAAATCTCAGAATATACTGAATCGGATACAATGTTTTGAGAAAATTAATGCCCAAATGGTACAAGTGTTAGAAATGGAAACTATATCTATATAATGACTTAAATCAAAGTATCATCAAACATTTATATCTTTCACAATGAAATATAAAACATATGATTGTATTAACTTTTCCATATTTGAAAAAAATAATAAATTGATAGTTAAATTGAATACAAAGTGAATTTATACAATGTGACAAATAATAAATGAAAAACTATAATACAACAAATGTATTATTACTTAAGCTATAATAGATCCAATTATCTGAGTTTTAATGAATATATGTTGTAAAGCCGGATTTGTTCAAAATTTTAACTTAACGGATTTTAGATTGATACATATCTTAAGTATGCATCTATGATGCGCGAATATTTACAACTTACTACATCGATGTATTAATTATTGAGATACATTTGACAAAAACAAAGTATAATTTTAAAAATTATTTATTTATAAATCGTACTTAGATATATTTCATATGAAACTAATTGCCTTCCAGAAATTTAGTATGGCTTGAGTTGGAGTACTGAGAATCATTTGTACACAAACGAAATATGAAGACATCAGTATAACTATAACGGCAACAACAACCTAAAACAAAAATTAAATTTTATTAGCATCATAGTCAACTAGATTAAAACTTAAATAAATATAAAGTTATGGACTACGCTCAAATATAAAATATAACGGTTCCATTGGAATTTTCCAAAAACATAAACATATTTTTATCATTTATATAGACAGAGCATCCTTAAAAAAAGAGAAATAAAACTAAACATCAAAGTTTAAATAACACTAAACATAATTGCTATGACTGGAAAATAGTTATTGATCCAAAATATATTATCAGCAAGTAAATCAATGAAAAATCTCAGAATATACTGAATCGGATACAATGTTTTGAGAAAATTAATGCCCAAATGGTACAAGTGTTAGAAATGGAAACTATATCTAGATAATGACTTAAATCAAAGTATCATCAAACATTTATATCTTTCACAATGAAATATAAAACATATGTTTGTAATAACTTTTCCATATTTGAAAAAAATAATAAAGTGATAGTTAAATTGAATACAAAGTGAATTTATACAATGTGACAAATAATAAATGAAAAACAATAATACAACAAATGTATTATTACTTAAGCTATAAAAGATCCAATTATCTGAGTTTTAATGAATATATGTTGTAAAGCCGGATTTGTTCAAAATTTTAACTTAACGGATTTTAGATTGATACATATCTTAAGTATGCATCTATGATGCGCGAATATTTACAACTTACTACATCGATGCATTAATTATTGAGATACATTTGATAAAAACAAAGTATAATATTAAAAATTATTTATTTATAAATCGTACTTAGATATATTTCATATGAAACTAATTGCCTTCCAGAAATATAGTATGGCTTGAGTTGGAGTACTGAGATTCATTTGCACACAAACGAAATATGAAGACAGCAGTATAACTATAACGGCAACAACAACCTAAAACAAAAATTAAATTTTATTAGCATCATAGTCAACTAGATTAAAACTTAAATAAATATAAAGTTATGGACTACGCTCAAATATAAAATATAACGGTTCCATTTGAATTTTCCAAAAACATAAACATATTTTTATCATTTATATAGACAGAGCATCCTTAATAAAAGAGAAATAAAATTAAACATCAAAGTTTAAATAACACTAAACATAATTGCTATGAATGGAAAATAGTTATAGATCCAAAATATATTATCAGCAAGTAAATCAATGAAAAATCTCAGAATATACTGAATCGGATACAATGTTTTGAGAAAATTAATGCCCAAATGGTACAAGTTATAGAAATGAAACTATATCTATATAATGACTTAAATCAAAGTATCATCAAACATTTATATCTTTCACAATGAAATATATAACGTATGATTGTATTAACTTTTCCATATTTGAAAAAAATAATAAATTGATAGTTAAATTGAATACAAAGTGAATTTATACAATGTGACAAATAATAATTGAAAAACTATAATACAACAAATGTATTATTACGTAATGTATAATAGATCCAATTATCTGAGTTTTAATGAATATATGTTGTAAAGCCGGATTTGTTCAAAATTTTAACTTAACGGATTTTAGATTGATACATATCTTAAGTATGCATCTATGATGCGCGAATATTTACAACTTACTACATCGATGTATTAATTATTGAGATACATTTGACAAAAACAAAGTATAATATTAAAAATTATTTATTTATAAATCGTACTTAGATATATTTCATATGAAACTAATTGCCTTCCAGAAATTTAGTATGGCTTGAGTTGGAGTACTGAGATTCATTTGCACACAAACGAAATATGAAGACAGCAGTATAACTATAACGGCAACAACAACCTAAAACAAAAATTAAATTTTATTAGCATCATAGTCAACTAGATTAAAACTTAAATAAATATAAAGTTATGGACTACGCTCAAATATAAAATATAACGGTTCCATTTGAATTTTCCAAAAACATAAACATATTTTTATCATTTATATAGACAGAGCATCCTTAATAAAAGAGAAATAAAATTAAACATCAAAGTTTAAATAACACTAAACATAATTGCTATGAATGGAAAATAGTTATAGATCCAAAATATATTATCAGCAAGTAAATCAATGAAAAATCTCAGAATATACTGAATCGGATACAATGTTTTGAGAAAATTAATGCCCAAATGGTACAAGTTATAGAAATGAAACTATATCTATATAATGACTTAAATCAAAGTATCATCAAACATTTATATCTTTCACAATGAAATATAAAACATATGTTTGTAATAACTTTTCCATATTTGAAAAAAATAATAAAGTGATAGTTAAATTGAATACAAAGTGAATTTCTACAATGTGACAAATAATAAATGAAAAACAATAATACAACAAATGTATTATTACTTAAGCTATAAAAGATCCAATTATCTGAGTTTTAATGAATATATGTTGTAAAGCCGGATTTGTTCAAAATTTTAACTTAACGGATTTTAGATTGATACATATCTTAAGTATGCATCTATGATGCGCGAATATTTACAACTTACTACATCGATGCATTAATTATTGAGATACATTTGACAAAAACAAAGTATAATATTAAAAATTATTTATTTATAAATCGTACTTAGATATATTTCATATGAAACTAATTGCCTTCCAGAAACATAGTATGGCTTGAGTTGGAGTACTGAGATTCATTTGCACACAAACGAAATATGAAGACAGCAGTATAACTATAACGGCAACAACAACCTAAAACAAAAATTAAATTTTATTAGCATCATAGTCAACTAGATTAAAACTTAAATAAATATAAAGTTATGGACTACGCTCAAATATAAAATATAACGGTTCCATTTGAATTTTCCAAAAACATAAACATATTTTTATCATTTATATAGACAGAGCATCCTTAATAAAAGAGAAATAAAATTAAACATCAAAGTTTAAATAACACTAAACATAATTGCTATGAATGGAAAATAGTTATAGATCCAAAATATATTATCAGCAAGTAAATCAATGAAAAATCTCAGAATATACTGAATCGGATACAATGTTTTGAGAAAATTAATGCCCAAATGGTACAAGTGTTAGAAATGGAAACTATATCTATATAATGACTTAAATCAAAGTATCATCAAACATTTATATCTTTCACAATGAAATATATAACATATGATTGTAATAACTTCTCCATATTTGAAAAAAATAATAAATTGATAGTTAAATTGAATAGAAAGTGAATTTATACAATGTGACAAATAATAAATGAAAAACTATAATACAACAAATGTATTATTACTTAAGCTATAATAGATCCAATTATCTGAGTTTTAATGAATATATGTTGTAAAGCCGGATTTGTTCAAAATTTTAACTTAACGGATTTTAGATTGATACATATCTTAAGTATGCATCTATGATGCGCGAATATTTACAACTTACTACATCGATGTATTAATTATTGAGATACATTTGACAAAAACAAAGTATAATATTAAAAATTATTTATTTATAAATCGTACTTAGATATATTTCATATGAAACTAATTGCCTTCCAGAAATTTAGTATGGCTTGAGTTGGAGTACTGAGATTCATTTGCACACAAACGAAATATGAAGACAGCAGTATAACTATAACGGCAACAACAACCTAAAACAAAAATTAAATTTTATTAGCATCATAGTCAACTAGATTAAAACTTAACTATATATAAAGTAATGGATTACGCTCAAATATAAAATATAACGGTTCCATTTGAATTTTCCGAAAACCTTAACATATTTTTATCATTTATTTAGACAGAGCATCCCTAAAAAAAGGTAAATTACAACTAAACATAATTGCTATGAATGGAAAATAGTTATAGATCCAAAATATATTATCAGCAAGTAAATCAATGAAAAATCTCAGAATATACTGAATCGGATACAATGTTTTGAGAAAATTAATGCCCAAATGGTACAAGTGTTAGAAATGGAATTTATATCTATATAATGACTTAAATCAAAGTATCATCAAACATTTATATCTTTCACAATGAAATATATAACGTATGATTGTATTAACTTTTCCATATTTGAAAAAAATAATAAATTGAATACAAAGTGAATTTATACAATGTGACAAATAATAATTGAAAAACTATAATACAACAAATGTATTATTACGTAATGTATAATAGATCCAATTATCTGAGTTTTAATGAATATATGTTGTAAAGCCGGATTTGTTCAAAATTTTAACTTAACGGATTTTAGATTGATACATATCTTAAGTATGCATCTATGATGCGCGAATATTTACAACTTACTACATCGATGTATTAATTATTGAGATACATTTGACAAAAACAAAGTATAATATTAAAAATTATTTATTTATAAATCGTACTTAGATATATTTCATATGAAACTAATTGCCTTCCAGAAATTTAGTATGGCTTGAGTTGGAGTACTGAGATTCATTTGCACACAAACGAAATATGAAGACAGCAGTATAACTATAACGGCAACAACAACCTAAAACAAAAATTAAATTTTATTAGCATCATAGTCAACTAGATTAAAACTTAAATAAATATAAAGTTATGGACTACGCTCAAATATAAAATATAACGGTTCCATTTGAATTTTCCAAAAACATAAACATATTTTTATCATTTATATAGACAGAGCATCCTTAATAAATGAGAAATAAAATTAAACATCAAAGTTTAAATAACACTAAACATAATTGCTATGAATGGAAAATAGTTATAGATCCAAAATATATTATCAGCAAGTAAATCAATGAAAAATCTCAGAATATACTGAATCGGATACAATGTTTTGAGAAAATTAATGCCCAAATGGTACAAGTGTTAGAAATGGAAACTATATCTATATAATGACTTAAATCAAAGTATCATCAAACATTTATATCTTTCACAATGAAATATATAACATATGATTGTAATAACTTCTCCATATTTGAAAAAAATAATAAATTGATAGTTAAATTGAATAGAAAGTGAATTTATACAATGTGACAAATAATAAATGAAAAACTATAATACAACAAATGTATTATTACTTAAGCTATAATAGATCCAATTACCTTAGTTTTAATGAATATATGTTGTAAAGCCGGATTTGTTCAAAATTTTAACTTAACGGATTTTAGATTGATACATATCTTAAGTATGCATCTATGATGCGCGAATATTTACAACTTACTACATCGATGTATTAATTATTGAGATACATTTGACAAAAACAAAGTATAATATTAAAAATTATTTATTTATAAATCGTACTTAGATATATTTCATATGAAACTAATTGCCTTCCAGAAATATAGTATGGCTTGAGTTGGAGTACTGAGAATCATTTGCACACAAACGAAATATGAAGACAGCAGTATAACTATAACGGCAACAACAACCTGAAACAAAAATTAAATTTTATTAGCATCATAGTCAACTAGATTAAAACTTAAATAAATATAAAGTTATGGACTACGCTCAAATATAAAATATAACGGTTCCATTTGAATTTTCTAAAAACATAAACATATTTTTATCATTTATATGGACCAGAGCATCCTTAAAAAAAGAGAAATAAAACTAAACATCAAAGTTTAAATAACACTAAACATAATTGCTATGACTGGAAAATAGTTATAGATCCAAAATATATTATCAGCAAGTAAATCAATGAAAAATCTCAGAACATACTGAATCGGATACAATGTTTTGAGAAAATTAATGCCCAAATGGTACAAGTGTTAGAAATGGAAACTATATCTATATAATGACTTAAATCAAAGTATCATCAAACATTTATATCTTTCACAATGAAATATAAAACATATGATTGTAATAACTTTTCCATATTTGAAAAAAATAATAAAGTGATAGTTAAATTGAATACAAAGTGAATTTATACAATGTGACAAATAATAAATGAAAAACAATAATACAACAAATGTATTATTACTTAAGCTATAAAAGATCCAATTATCTGAGTTTTAATGAATATATGTTGTAAAGCCGGATTTGTTCAAAATTTTTACTTAACGGATTTTAGATTGATACATATCTTAAGTATGCATCTATGATGCGCGAATATTTACAACTTACTACATCGATGTATTAATTATTGAGATACATTTGACAAAAACAAAGTATAATATTAAAAATTATTTATTTATAAATCGTACTTAGATATATTTCATATGAAACTAATTGCCTTCCAGAAATATAGTATGGCTTGAGTTGGAGTACTGAGAATCATTTGCACACAAACGAAATATGAAGACAGCAGTATAACTATAACGGCAACAACAACCTAAAACAAAAATTAAATTTTATTAGCATCATAGTCAACTAGATTAAAACTTAAATAAATATAAAGTTATGGACTACGCTCAAATATAAAATATAACGGTTCCATTTGAATTTTCTAAAAACATAAACATATTGTTATCATTTATATGGACAGAGCATCCTTAAAAAAAGAGAAATAAAACTAAACATCAAAGTTTAAATAACACTAAACATAATTGCTATGACTGGAAAATAGTTATAGATCCAAAATATATTATCAGCAAGTAAATCAATGAAAAATCTCAGAATATACTGAATCGGATACAATGTTTTGAGAAAATTAATGCCCAAATGGTACAAGTGTTAGAAATGGAAACTATATCTATATAATGACTTAAATCAAAGTATCATCAAACATTTATATCTTTCACAATGAAATATAAAACATATGATTGTATTAACTTTTCCATATTTGAAAAAAATAATAAATTGATAGTTAAATTGAATACAAAGTGAATTTATACAATGTGACAAATAATAAATGAAAAACTATAATACAACAAATGTATTATTACTTAAGCTATAATAGATCCAATTATCTGAGTTTTAATGAATATATGTTGTAAAGCCGGATTTGTTCAAAATTTTAACTTAACGGATTTTAGATTGATACATATCTTAAGTATGCATCTATGATGCGCGAATATTTACAACTTAATACATCGATGTATTAATTATTGAGATACATTTGACAAAAACAAAGTATAATATTAAAAATTATTTATTTATAAATCGTACTTAGATATATTTCATATGAAACAAATTGCCTTCCAGAAATATAGTATGGCTTGAGTTGGAGTACTGAGAATCATTTGCACACAAACGAAATATGAAGACAGCAGTATAACTATAATGGCAACAACAACCTAAAACAAAAATTAAATTTTATTAGCATCATAGTCAACTAGATTAAAACTTAAATAAATATAAACTTATGGACTACGCTCAAATATAAAACATAATGGTTCCATTTGAATTTTCCAAAAACATAAACATATTTTTATCATTCATATAGACAGAGCATCCTTAAAAAAAGAGAAATAAAACTTAACATCAAAGTTTAAATAACACTAAACATAATTGCTAAAAATGGAAAATAGTTATAGATCCAAAATATATTATCAGCAAGTAAATCAATGAAAAATCTTAGAATATACTGAATCGGATAGAATGTTTTGAGAAAATTAATGCCCAAATGGTACAAGTGTTAGAAATGGAAACTATATCTATATAATGACTTAAATCAAAGTATCATCAAACATTTATATCTTTCACAATGAAATATATAACATATGATTGTAATAAATTTTCCATATTTGAAAAAAATAATAAATTGATAGTTAAATTGAATACAAAGTGAATTTATACAATGTGACAAATAATAAATGAAAAACTATAATACAACAAATGTATTATTACTTAAGCAATAATAGATCCAATTATCTGAGTTTTAATGAATATATGTTGTAATGCCAGATTTGTTTAAAATTTTAACTTAACGGATTTTAGATTGATACATATCTTAAGTATGCATCTATGATGCGCGAATATTTACAACTTACTACATCGATGTATTAATTATTGAGATACATTTGACAAAAACAAAGTATAATATTAAAAATTATTTATTTATAAATCGTACTTAGATATATTTCATATGAAACTAATTGCCATCCAGAAATTTAGTATGGCTTGAGTTGGAGTACTGAGAATCATTTGCACACAAACGAAATATGAAGACAGCAGTATAACTATAATGGCAACAACAACCTAAAACAAAAATTAAATTTTATTAGCATCATAG
This sequence comes from Sipha maydis, assembly GCA_034509805.1. Lineage (NCBI taxonomy): Eukaryota > Metazoa > Arthropoda > Insecta > Hemiptera > Aphididae > Sipha > Sipha maydis. The sequence goes on along the minus strand of JASXSY010001491.1, from coordinate 107,428 downwards.
TCAACTAGATTAAAACTTAAATAAATATAAGCTTATGGACTACGCTCAAATATAAAATATAAAGGTTCCATTTGAATTTTCCAAAAACATAAACATATTTTTATCATTTATATAGACAGAGCATCCTTAATAAAAGAGAAATAAAACTTAACATCAAAGTTTAAATAACACTAAACATAATTGCTAAAAATGGAAAATAGTTATAGATCCAAAATATATTATCAGCAAGTAAATCAAAGAAAAATCTCAGAATATACTGAATCGGATAGAATGTTTTGAGAAAATTAATGCCCAAATGGTACAAGTGTTAGAAATGGAAACTATATCTATATAATGACTTAAATCAAAGTATCATCAAACATTTATATCTTTCACAATGAAATATATAACATATGATTGTAATAACTTTTCCATATTTGAAAAAAATAATAAAGTGATAGTTAAATTGATTACAAAGTGAATTTATACAATGTGACAAATAATAAATGAAAAACAATAATACAACAAATGTATTATTACTTAAGCTATAAAAGATCCAATTATCTGAGTTTTAATGAATATATGTTGTAAAGCCGGATTTGTTCAAAATTTTTACTTAACGGATTTTAGATTGATACATATCTTAAGTATGCATCTATGATGCGCGAATATTTACAACTTACTACATCGATGTATTAATTATTGAGATACATTTGACAAAAACAAAGTATAATATTAAAAATTATTTATTTATAAATCGTACTTAGATATATTTCATATGAAACTAATTGCCTTCCAGAAATATAGTATGGCTTGAGTTGGAGTACTGAGAATCATTTGCACACAAACGAAATATGAAGACAGCAGTATAACTATAACGGCAACAACAACCTGAAACAAAAATTAAATTTTATTAGCATCATAGTCAACTAGATTAAAACTTAAATAAATATAAAGTTATGGACTACGCTCAAATATAAAATATAACGGTTCCATTTGAATTTTCTAAAAACATAAACATATTGTTATCATTTATATGGACAGAGCATCCTTAAAAAAAGAGAAATAAAACTAAACATCAAAGTTTAAATAACACTAAACATAATTGCTATGACTGGAAAATAGTTATAGATCCAAAATATATTATCAGCAAGTAAATCAATGAAAAATCTCAGAATATACTGAATCGGATACAATGTTTTGAGAAAATTAATGCCCAAATGGTACAAGTGTTAGAAATGGAAACTATATCTATATAATGACTTAAATCAAAGTATCATCAAACATTTATATCTTTCACAATGAAATATAAAACATATGATTGTATTAACTTTTCCATATTTGAAAAAAATAATAAATTGATAGTTAAATTGAATACAAAGTGAATTTATACAATGTGACAAATAATAAATGAAAAACTATAATACAACAAATGTATTATTTCGTAAAGTATAATAGATCCAATTATCTGAGTTTTAATGAATATATGTTGTAAAGCCGGATTTGTTTAAAATTTTAACTTAACGGATTTTAGATTGATACATATCTTAAGTATGCATCTATGATGCGCGAATATTTACAACTTACTACATCGATGTATTAATTATTGAGATACATTTGACAAAAACAAAGTATAATATTAAAAATTATTTATTTATAAATCGTACTTAGATATATTTCATATGAAACAAATTGCCTTCCAGAAATATAGTATGGCTTGAGTTGGAGTACTGAGAATCATTTGCACACAAACGAAATATGAAGACAGCAGTATAACTATAATGGCAACAACAACCTAAAACAAAAATTAAATTTTATTAGCATCATAGTCAACTAGATTAAAACTTAAATAAATATAAACTTATGGACTACGCTCAAATATAAAACATAATGGTTCCATTTGAATTTTCCAAAAACATAAACATATTTTTATCATTCATATAGACAGAGCATCCTTAAAAAAAGAGAAATAAAACTTAACATCAAAGTTTAAATAACACTAAACATAATTGCTAAAAATGGAAAATAGTTATAGATCCAAAATATATTATCAGCAAGTAAATCAATGAAAAATCTTAGAATATACTGAATCGGATAGAATGTTTTGAGAAAATTAATGCCCAAATGGTACAAGTGTTAGAAATGGAAACTATATCTATATAATGACTTAAATCAAAGTATCATCAAACATTTATATCTTTCACAATGAAATATATAACATATGATTGTAATAAATTTTCCATATTTGAAAAAAATAATAAATTGATAGTTAAATTGAATACAAAGTGAATTTATACAATGTGACAAATAATAAATGAAAAACTATAATACAACAAATGTATTATTACTTAAGCAATAATAGATCCAATTATCTGAGTTTTAATGAATATATGTTGTAATGCCAGATTTGTTTAAAATTTTAACTTAACGGATTTTAGATTGATACATATCTTAAGTATGCATCTATGATGCGCGAATATTTACAACTTACTACATCGATGTATTAATTATTGAGATACATTTGACAAAAACAAAGTATAATATTAAAAATTATTTATTTATAAATCGTACTTAGATATATTTCATATGAAACTAATTGCCATCCAGAAATTTAGTATGGCTTGAGTTGGAGTACTGAGAATCATTTGCACACAAACGAAATATGAAGACAGCAGTATAACTATAATGGCAACAACAACCTAAAACAAAAATTAAATTTTATTAGCATCATAGTCAACTAGATTAAAACTTAAATAAATATAAGCTTATGGACTACGCTCAAATATAAAATATAAAGGTTCCATTTGAATTTTCCAAAAACATAAACATATTTTTATCATTTATATAGACAGAGCATCCTTAATAAAAGAGAAATAAAACTTAACATCAAAGTTTAAATAACACTAAACATAATTGCTAAAAATGGAAAATAGTTATAGATCCAAAATATATTATCAGCAAGTAAATCAAAGAAAAATCTCAGAATATACTGAATCGGATAGAATGTTTTGAGAAAATTAATGCCCAAATGGTACAAGTGTTAGAAATGGAAACTATATCTATATAATGACTTAAATCAAAGTATCATCAAACATTTATATCTTTCACAATGAAATATATAACATATGATTGTAATAAATTTTCCATATTTGAAAAAAATAATAAATTGATAGTTAAATTGAATACAAAGTGAATTTATACAATGTGACAAATAATAAATGAAAAACTATAATACAACAAATGTATTATTACTTAAGCTATAAAAGATCCAATTATCTGAGTTTTAATGAATATATGTTGTAAAGCCGGATTTGTTCAAAATTTTAAAATAACGGATTTTAGATTGATACATATCTTAAGTATGCATCTATGATGCGCGAATATTTACAACTTACTACATCGATGTATTAATTATTGAGATACATTTGACAAAAACAAAGTATAATATTAAAAATTATTTATTTATAAATCGTACTTAGATATATTTCATATGAAACTAATTGCCTTCCAGAAATATAGTATGGCTTGAGTTGGAGTACTGAGAATCATTTGCACACAAACGAAATATGAAGACAGCAGTATAACTATAACGGCAACAACAACCTGAAACAAAAATTAAATTTTATTAGCATCATAGTCAACTAGATTAAAACTTAAATAAATATAAAGTTATGGACTACGCTCAAATATAAAATATAACGGTTCCATTTGAATTTTCTAAAAACATAAACATATTTTTATCATTTATATGGACAGAGCATCCTTAAAAAAAGAGAAATAAAACTAAACATCAAAGTTTAAATAACACTAAACATAATTGCTATGACTGGAAAATAGTTATAGATCCAAAATATATTATCAGCAAGTAAATCAATGAAAAATCTCAGAACAAACTGAATCGGATACAATGTTTTGAGAAAATTAATGCCCAAATGGTACAAGTTATAGAAATGGAAACTATATCTAGATAATGACTTAAATCAAAGTATCATCAAACATTTATATCTTTCACAATGAAATATATAACATATGATTGTAATAACTTTTCCATATTTGAAAAAAATAATAAATTGATAGTTAAATTGAATACAAAGTGAATTTATACAATGTGACAAATAATAAATGAAAAACAATAATACAACAAATGTATAATTACTTAAGCTATAAAAGATCCAAAAATCTGAGTTTTAATGAATATATGTTGTAAAGCCGGATTTGTTCAAAATTTTAACTTAACGGATTTTAGATTGATACATATCTTAAGTATGCATCTATGATGCGCGAATATTTACAACTTACTACATCGATGTATTAATTATTGAGATACATTTGACAAAAACAAAGTATAATATTAAAAATTATTTATTTATAAATCGTACTTGGATATATTTCATATGAAACTAATTGCCTTCCAGAAATATAGTATGGCTTGAGTTGGAGTACTGAGAATCATTTGCACACAAACGAAATATGAAGACAGCAGTATAACTATAACGGCAACAACAACCTAAAACAAAAATTAAATTTTATTAGCATCATGGTAAACTAGATTAAAACTTAAATAAATATAAAGTTATGGACTACGCTCAAATATAAAATATAACGGTTCCATTTGAATTTTCCAAAAACATAAACATATTTTTATCATTTATATAGACAGAGCATCCTTAAAAAAAGAGAAATAAAACTAAACATCAAAGTTTAAATAACACTAAACATAATTTCTATGACTGGAAAATAGTTATTGATCCAAAATATATTATCAGCAAGTAAATCAATGAAAAATCTCAGAATATACTGAATCGGATACAATGTTTTGAGAAAATTAATGCCCAAATGGTACAAGTGTTAGAAATGGAAACTATATCTATATAATGACTTAAATCAAAGTATCATCAAACATTTATATCTTTCACAATGAAATATATAACATATGATTGTAATAAATTTTCCATATTTGAAAAAAATAATAAATTGATAGTTAAATTGAATACAAAGTGAATTTATACAATGTGACAAATAATAAATGAAAAACTATAATACAACAAATGTATTATTACTTAAGCAATAATAGATCCAATTATCTGAGTTTTAATGAATATATGTTGTAATGCCAGATTTGTTTAAAATTTTAACTTAACGGATTTTAGATTGATACATATCTTAAGTATGCATCTATGATGCGCGAATATTTACAACTTACTACATCGATGTATTAATTATTGAGATACATTTGACAAAAACAAAGTATAATATTAAAAATTATTTATTTATAAATCGTACTTAGATATATTTCATATGAAACTAATTGCCATCCAGAAATTTAGTATGGCTTGAGTTGGAGTACTGAGAATCATTTGCACACAAACGAAATATGAAGACAGCAGTATAACTATAATGGCAACAACAACCTAAAACAAAAATTAAATTTTATTAGCATCATAGTCAACTAGATTAAAACTTAAATAAATATAAGCTTATGGACTACGCTCAAATATAAAATATAAAGGTTCCATTTGAATTTTCCAAAAACATAAACATATTTTTATCATTTATATAGACAGAGCATCCTTAATAAAAGAGAAATAAAACTTAACATCAAAGTTTAAATAACACTAAACATAATTGCTAAAAATGGAAAATAGTTATAGATCCAAAATATATTATCAGCAAGTAAATCAAAGAAAAATCTCAGAATATACTGAATCGGATAGAATGTTTTGAGAAAATTAATGCCCAAATGGTACAAGTGTTAGAAATGGAAACTATATCTATATAATGACTTAAATCAAAGTATCATCAAACATTTATATCTTTCACAATGAAATATATAACATATGATTGTAATAAATTTTCCATATTTGAAAAAAATAATAAATTGATAGTTAAATTGAATACAAAGTGAATTTATACAATGTGACAAATAATAAATGAAAAACTATAATACAACAAATGTATTATTACTTAAGCTATAAAAGATCCAATTATCTGAGTTTTAATGAATATATGTTGTAAAGCCGGATTTGTTCAAAATTTTAAAATAACGGATTTTAGATTGATACATATCTTAAGTATGCATCTATGATGCGCGAATATTTACAACTTACTACATCGATGTATTAATTATTGAGATACATTTGACAAAAACAAAGTATAATATTAAAAATTATTTATTTATAAATCGTACTTAGATATATTTCATATGAAACTAATTGCCTTCCAGAAATATAGTATGGCTTGAGTTGGAGTACTGAGAATCATTTGCACACAAACGAAATATGAAGACAGCAGTATAACTATAACGGCAACAACAACCTGAAACAAAAATTAAATTTTATTAGCATCATAGTCAACTAGATTAAAACTTAAATAAATATAAAGTTATGGACTACGCTCAAATATAAAATATAACGGTTCCATTTGAATTTTCTAAAAACATAAACATATTTTTATCATTTATATGGACAGAGCATCCTTAAAAAAAGAGAAATAAAACTAAACATCAAAGTTTAAATAACACTAAACATAATTGCTATGACTGGAAAATAGTTATAGATCCAAAATATATTATCAGCAAGTAAATCAATGAAAAATCTCAGAACAAACTGAATCGGATACAATGTTTTGAGAAAATTAATGCCCAAATGGTACAAGTTATAGAAATGGAAACTATATCTAGATAATGACTTAAATCAAAGTATCATCAAACATTTATATCTTTCACAATGAAATATATAACATATGATTGTAATAACTTTTCCATATTTGAAAAAAATAATAAATTGATAGTTAAATTGAATACAAAGTGAATTTATACAATGTGACAAATAATAAATGAAAAACAATAATACAACAAATGTATAATTACTTAAGCTATAAAAGATCCAAAAATCTGAGTTTTAATGAATATATGTTGTAAAGCCGGATTTGTTCAAAATTTTAACTTAACGGATTTTAGATTGATACATATCTTAAGTATGCATCTATGATGCGCGAATATTTACAACTTACTACATCGATGTATTAATTATTGAGATACATTTGACAAAAACAAAGTATAATATTAAAAATTATTTATTTATAAATCGTACTTAGATATATTTCATATGAAACTAATTGCCTTCCAGAAATATAGTATGGCTTGAGTTGGAGTACTGAGAATCATTTGCACACAAACGAAATATGAAGACAGCAGTATAACTATAACGGCAACAACAACCTAAAACAAAAATTAAATTTTATTAGCATCATGGTAAACTAGATTAAAACTTAAATAAATATAAAGTTATGGACTACGCTCAAATATAAAATATAACGGTTCCATTTGAATTTTCCAAAAACATAAACATATTTTTATCATTTATATAGACAGAGCATCCTTAAAAAAAGAGAAATAAAACTTAACATCAAAGTTTAAATAACACTAAACATAATTGCTAAAAATGGAAAATAGTTATAGATCCAAAATATATTATCAGCAAGTAAATCAATGAAAAATCTCAGAATATACTGAATCGGATAGAATGTTTTGAGAAAATTAATGCCCAAATGGTACAAGTGTTAGAAATGGAAACTATATCTATATAATGACTGAAATCAAACATTTATATCTTTCACAATGAAATATAAAACATATGATTGTAATAACTTTTCCATATTTGAAAAAGATAATAAATTGATAGTTAAATTGAATACAAAGTGAATTTATACAATGTGACAAATAATAATTGAAAAACTATAATACAACAAATGTATTATTACCTAAAGTATAATAGATCCAATTATCTGAGTTTAAATGAAATTATGATGTAAAGCCAGATTTGTTTAAAATTTGAACTTGACAGCCTTTAGATTGTTACATATTTAAATCATGCATCTATGATGCGCGAATATTTACAACTTACTACATCGATGTATTAATTATTGAGATACATTTGACAAAAACAGTGTATAATATTAAAAATTATTTATATATAAATCGCACTTATAATAAATATATAGTTCTGGTACTATTAACAAAATAAATTCAAAGGTTCAACATTTTGGAAAAAAAAACAGATAAGAATTTAAATTGACAAAAACTATTGTTAGTAGTAAGAATATTTCTACTCATATTACTAATAACATAGAAAACAATTTTAGAAGTTTTAACACTAATTTATATTTACCCTAATATAAACAACAAATAAATACAAAAATGTATAAGAAGCTTATGAAATGTAAAAGGTTACAACAATTAATACCAATTGTATAGATAACAATGAAATTGAACATTTGTGAAGTTTAAATATGAATGGTAAATTAATTTAATACCATGATTATATGATTTTCTTACAATTCAAAGCAAAGTATTGGTATGAATATTAAAAATCTACTTATTTTGTTCATATTTTTGTACATTTGTTGGATTTTATCATTATTAATATTATTTTTTTATCAAAGAGTAAATGTTTGCTCAATATAATTAAATAAAAATTAATATTATGTTATTTTTAATTTATTGTATATTCTAATTGTAATATTTTAATATTAAACTAATATTATAAATAAGCTGAAGGTATGAATCAATTTTATATCCTATTTATAATAATTCTTTTTACTTGAAAAGTTGATTTGAACCTCAATGTAATGAGAAAGAAGAAAAAAAATTGTAGTTGACTTTGTATGGCTATGTGATCCAAACTAAGATCTTACTCTATATAAATACATAAATTATATAACAAGTGAGTACATGAAAAAAATGTTTGTAAAATTTCAAGTTAATAATTATATTTTTAACATAATCCACTGAAAAAATGTAATACAACCAGGTATCCCATTTGGGATCTCATGGCAGTCCATGCATTTTAACCAAATTATTTAGTTTGTTCTACAATTGAATTAAAAAGCAATTTAAAAAAAGAATCGTTGATGATCAAATTAAAATTTTATAAAATTTGATATTCTGAGAATATTTTGTTAAACATAGGTTTAGTATACATTGAGCCATGGGGAGGCTATAGTCCTTAGAAAATACTTTTGCGGGCCACTAAGGGTGTTTAGTTATATTTAAAACATTTTATCTGAAATTGTCCCTTACATTTTTTTATAATTTTATATATAATATGAATACAAGAGAATTATGTTTAATTTAATAGTTTAATTTTAATAGTTTTATCTTATTCATATTATAAAATAAAATACAGATTAATAATGAGTCATATATAAATTATTTTTTCTTGAAAATATTATCTTTCCTTTTTATTCAAGTTAAACATAGTTTTGGAATACATTTTTCTAGGTCTTTATAGCCATCATAGATAATTATATCAACTATGCCCATGTTGATAAATATAGAATATATAATCATAAATTATAATTGAACAAGGCGATATGACTGAAAAATCAACAACATATTATTATTGTAATATTAATATTATAACTTTATTCATTGAGTAATTTATTTCAAATAAACTCATGAAACACATTTAATGTAATTGTATGTTGACAACAATTTGTATCTCAGTGACAGTGTTTTTTTTTTTATTATTAGTATTTATCACTGTTTACTGACATGTTTGGTACTGAACGAAACCAGTGTTGAGATAAATAATATAATAAAATACAAAAATCAATAAGCCACATAAAAAGATAATAAATCAAACAAAATTGTATGTGGACTGTATTAACAAATTTATGTAATGAACATAATTGATTATAATATTTAACAACATAAGTCTTAATATCGTTATGTTGTTAAATATTATACTATAATACTATAAGTATACCTATACTTATAGTATTATAGTATAATAATATCAAAATGTATTAGTAGGTGAACACCTATACATAAGTCTTAGCATCGTTAAGTATAGGTGTTCACCTACTAATACATTTTGATATTATTAAAACTTTTGCTTTACTAGCGATAAATAGTAATAACAATAGTAATAAAAACAATATTCAATAATAATAACAGAAATAATAATAATCATTATAATAATAAGGATCAAATAGTATTTACCTCGACTGCCATTTGCCATCGTATAAAACGGCACGCAAATTACCTCACATCAACTCACCGGATCACATACACACAAAACTATGTCAGTCGTGGTACAAACGCACGAGAATCACCACAACAACGGAAAAACGACAAGCGCGTTTTGATTTTGAACGACTGTACGCAATTAATGAGATGTTTTCATGAACGAGTGAACGCGCGAACGTAAATAAATAACACCATAACCTCAACGACGCTACACGTACGCACGCACACGCACAGTCACAATTCTTATCAAAACAAGCATTGTTATCCGTCGGACCTATGACTGCAATAACGCGCAATTTAAATTTTATCCGAACACACAGATTATTTGATAATGTAACAATTTTTGTAAATTTTTTATGTTTGTCATATATGAAAAAAAGATTTTCTTCTGATCATAAATACTCATCAGGCCCGGTTCAAGTGTTTAAATTAACATAGGCCACAGTAGAAAAGTATAATTACTTATTAAAATATTGTGATATAGCTTACTTTTTAATCTGTGGGTAGGGTTTACTGGGATTATATGATTCAAAAGATTTCTTATGAATGGGTTGGAATAGGTTTAAGATCGTTTATGAAGAGATATGTAGAAGATACATACTAATTGTATAGTTTTAATATGAATTTCGTTATGAAAGAGGCATTTTTAAGATGTATGGTGGAGCATTGGAAAATCGTCGAAGTGTTATATTTTGGAATTCTTGAATTCCATTAGCGTCAGAATTGTTTCGTTATCCCCCTATAATTTATGTTCTGTATTTGATCTGTTTGAGTGGCGTTTAATAAATTAAGATTTTAATGTTTTTAGAGTGCTACAGTTATTTCTAATTGAAAGAAGTCTCAAGAACATGTTTATTAACATTTTAAATTAGTTTTTTAGTTTTTAGTTAGTTTTTGAATAAAGCATATGAAATATATAATTAAAAATAAATGTGGTTTGTCTTCTGTAATATTATTGATAGCAGACATAATAAAATGTATTATTAAGCTATTGCATAGCTTTTATCGCAGGCCTGGTGTAGTGACTGAAAAAAAATTTTTCGTAACGAAAAAGCGTGACCACTACCTGTGGAATCCCGTAATTAATGGAATATCTTAGTTGCTATTATACAAATTCCTGAATAACTAGAATAATAAAAAAATTTAAAATTATATCAACTTCTTATTTATTTAATATGCAATAGCTTTATCGCGGCAGTCCCCGAATGCCACTAACCGTTTTTTTACAATGGGACAAATTTCATATTTGAATGACCTTAAATATTTCTGAAATTAGAGAATCAAAATCGAAGTAAATATTTCCCTATAAACTAATGGTGAATTATTCTTCACAGAATTCCTTTTATAATTCCCTTTTATGTGATTTTCCTCTTATATCCTAACTTTATATTCGTTACATTGCTCCCATAAAATACTCATAATAACGTTTTATAAATAATCATAAATCAATTATCATTGAATCGACAAATTATTAACTACACTGACTATAAGTGATAACAAAAGAACATTTTAATATTAATGTAATTCCAGATTATTAAATTGTTCAACATCAATTTTAGCTATTATAACATTTAAATTTAAAAAAATATATATATAAATTTATCCAAAAAATTTGTATTTTAATATTAATAAGATAATATTTAAAATAAAAAAAATACCACGTAAGAATTATGTTTCTTTTAATTTTGTTTTTTTGTGACATAAAGTTCATTACTAGTTTAAAAATATTTTTAAGCCAAAATTCTATTCAATATGGTTGTTTAGGATGATCAAAATGTTTAATATACAAGTTATTTAATGGGTAGGTATAATAAAAAAATTGAATGTTGATAGAGATATCTTTTAATAAGATGATTATACATTTTTTAATAAAAGTAGATATTGAGGCAGGACTATAGGTTTTTGAGACTAAGCACCATAAACTTCTTTAGGAGGTATTTTTAGTGCCACAGAATATTTGTGTCTTTGAATATATGTTTTATTACAATAAATGCAGACCCTGTGTAACTCACACTAACATTATTAATAATTAATATCAAAACTAAATAGGATATTATTTTGAATACAAATTTTGTTGACAGTTATATAAAACACAAACATTATTAAAAAGTAGGAAAAAGGGTCAATACTTGATGAAGGAGTACGTGGAGCAGCCGCGATATGGAGTCTAGGGTAGAATTAAACAATTGAAACAGTGTTTCTGAAAATTTGTTTCACATAACTGATTGGTTGCCTACTTTTTATACGGCTGAGGTATAAACAGTTAAAAATATAACATTTTTTTGAAGAAGGTATTATAACAGTCTTCAAAATATATGTTTTTTCTATACTAAAAGCTTAATTTTCAAATGAAAATCTAAACTTTTGTTTGATAAATTTATAAATATATTTTACATATAATACAAATGTAGTTGGTAATTTAGAAGACTTGGGTCAAATTGATGGTGTCAATCAGTGGACAAGCTTAACAAAGACTTCTGAACCAATGAGATAAAACATTTTAATTAATATTAATGAGAAAATTAGAGAAGAAGCATTGATTTTTAAACAACGGAAATTTGTAAAAAATAAATGGGTTTTTTATTATTTTTCAATACCTAGTATATATTTCGCCTCCACCTATTTTTCTGTACCTGTATATTTCATATATCAAGTTTGAATGATTTAAAAGAAAAAATACTTTATTCAATTTATTTTAAATACATTAATTTGTTTTATAAAACAAGATAGAATAAAAAACATTAAGATCTAACCATTAAAATGTTTTTAACATTTTCTATATTATAAATGTTAGTTAATGTTCACCATTAATCTATACAAGAATAACGTACTATTTAAACTTATGTGTTAAAACGAGCAAGTGCATTTTTTAATAATATGTGAAAGGAACTGCTTCAATATATTTTGAGGAACTAAAATTATTCACGTTACTCATTGGTGACAGTGCGTATAATATAATTACAGTAAAATGTTTGAGGAATGAAAGTTTTATCCTCTAAGTCCTTCTATTTTAGTCTATATTCATAAATATTAGGAAGCTAAGTTTTAACATAGGTACATTTAAAGTTACCATTCTCGAAAATATGAAAATATTATTTACTTAAATCGTTTCATAACATGTATCAATTAGTCCTTTTATGACTGGTTATAAATATGTTGAACACTAATAGTTCATTTTCCTCTAAACCTTTTCGTTTATTTTTTCAGTACCTATATAAAATACTCCAATTGATATATTCAAATAAAAATATAAGCTGTACAATTTGAATCGTACACAAATCACAAATAACTTAATAATCTAAGAAACTTAAATTTGTTTGTGTCCTCAGTTAATTACAAATGTATTTTCACTGCTCTTTTAATTACATGTAAAATATCTTCTTCTTCTTCTACTTCGCCTTCCTCCCAACTATTTGGGGTCGGCCACCCTTGTCCTACACCTCCACTTTACTCGGTCAATCACATCTCCTCTGCACACACCGACAGCCCTCATGTCATTCTCCAAAGTCTCCAACCATCTCTTTTTTGGTCTTTCTCTTCCTCTTTTACCTTCAACGTCCATCTTCATAACCACTCTTACTGCATTCGTTTCCTCTCGCCTCATCACATGCCCAAACCATCTCAGCCTATTTTCTCTCATCTTGTCCACAATTGGCGCTACACCAACACTACCTCTCACGTATTCATTCCTTATTCTATCTACTCTTGTCACTTCACTCAACCATCTATGCATTCTCATTTCCGCGACACTCATACTTTGTTCTATTCTCCTGTTAACCGCCCAACACTCTGAACCATATAGCATAGTTGGTCTCACTACACTTTTATAAAATTTACCTTTCAGCCTAATTAGAATTCTCTTATCGCATAACACGCCCGATGCTTCTCTCCATTTCATCCACCCGCACTTAATCTTATATTTTACATCAATGTCAAAGCCCCCGTCCTTTTGAACAAAAGATCTTAAATATTTAAAGCTCTCAACTTCACCTATCACATCACCATCTATTGTCAGTTGTCTCCTCATTCCTTCAACTTCTTGGTCTCTGTCCAAAATCATACTCAATATACTCAGTTTTATTTCTACTAATTCTCAATCCCTTTTCTTCGAGGGCTAACCTCCACTCATTTACCCTATTATTGACAACTTCTAGGTTTTCTCCTATCAGAACTATATCATCCACAAACATCATACACCATGGTATCTCACCCTGTATCTCCTTTGAAACCTCATCCATTACCACTGAGAACAGATAGGGGCTTAGAGCTGACCCCTGGTGCACACCTACTCCTATACTGAAACCTTCTAATACTCCACACCGACTCTTGACACTAGTACTCGACCCTTCATACATATCCTGGATCAAATTAACATACATTTTTGGGACATTTTTTCTCATTAATGCCCACCTTAAAACTTCCCTTGGCACCCTGTCATACGCTTTTTCTAAATATATAAACACCATGCATAGTTTTTTATTCTATTTTATTTTTATTCATGTAAAATATAATATATATATATATATATATATATATATATAAAAATGGAGACAAAAAATTCGAAATTGCATCAGTTGAGAACGGCTGGGCCGATTATCTTGATTTTTTTTTAAAATGATAGAGAATGTCGTGGAGCGGGTTTATAGGGTTAATATATGGACCTAATTCCACCCCCGGGAGGTGGTCAAACAGGAGTTTTGAGATTTACGATAGAAATTTTTGTTTTTGTTTATAAATGGTTACTATGGGGGTTATAAGATTTGAGAATAATATTTATTTATTAGTGGTTAATATAATGAATTACCCGACGTTGCAAGGTAACCAAAAAAAAAAATATAAATAAGTACTTTGAATATTTTTTATTTGTTTGTGTCATTAAAAATGCCAGAATGCCAATTTTTGTTGTAGAACAAATGCAGCTACAAACATGAGAAATAGAAGAGCGCAAATAACAGACGAACAATGCCAATCCGATAGTGCGAATGATTCGTAGTTGACTCACGCAGAGCAAATGACCAACTTCGACAACAGGTACATCGAACATTTATATCTGATTAACTCCTGCGTCTAGCATTCCAGTATGAGCCCGATATTGAATATTATGCACATTCAAAAGTAGTAATTTGTGCTATGGACAAGGAATGCCCGCACTGCTATGCTCTCAAATTCAAAAATGAGCCAGTCTGGATGTGTTGTGCGTCAGGAAAGATGGAACTACCTGAAATTGAAACACCACCTGAACCCCTGAACCATTGAACGGTTTACTTATCGGTACAGATCCAGATTCTAACGTGTTCCTGAAGTCAATTAGAACATTCAATTCATGTTTTCAAATGACATCGTTCGGAGCAACAGAAATAGTTCGTAATACTAATGCAAATGGTCAACATTTCAATAAACAACAACAATAACAATTCAATTTGGTTTAAAATTTAATTCACGTATATTACAGGTATGAACGATTTGTTTAAATTAGTTAATGTTAATTAATGTTTTTTGTCCGGTAGTTGAGCAAATAAAAGAGGTAAATGAGCGTTATTTTTTAGACCATGTAAAGAAAATAATTGAGTAAAAAGGTTAGGACAGTATTCGAAAGTTCTATCTATATATATCTCATGGTAAATATCGGACTGACAAAACTTCTATACATCTACCGCGTAAGAATACACGTAATCTATACGATAAGATGAACCAGTTTTGACAAATTTGTGTGGTAAACTACTTAGTACTTGGTTTATTTTGTCGGTAGTGGCGTAGATTACTTATATTTTTTCTTTTGGACGTGGCGCAAATTACATACCTATACTTATACCATTTTGAATGTGGCGCAGATAACATTTTTTTTTTCGGTCACTTTTGGTGCAATCACATTCGCCCATAACTATGAGTTATTATTTATATTTTTTATATTGTATATTAAATTTAATTGTTTCAAAAAAATACTTTGTTTTTATAATGCGTTTTTTTTTTCAATAGGTGATATAATTAGATAACAGCATAATAAAACAACAATGACTTATAAATCTGTTATACAATTGTATAAATGTATTTAATTTAATTATTATTTCTTCAATTCTGTATACTGTACATTAGGGTGGTCCTTAGTTGTAGAAGATAAAAAAAAAATATAATTGATTTTATTGCTGGACCCTCCCATTTTTTTTTATTATCATATAAAAATAATATGTAAAAAATTTGAGCATAATTACTCATCCCCTTCCCGTGCCCCAAGAGGGTTGAACATAAGCCAAAAGGTAGTTTTATGGTTTTTTATACTTTATTCGAAAAATATAATATTTATCATAAAAGTGTATAGAACTTAAATTGTAGAAAAAATTATGTTCTATAAAAAATGTATTTACAACATTTCCGTAAATCTAATATTTCCCCCCTCAAAAATTATTTTTTTGATAAAATTGAATTTTTTTACAGTTGTTTCAATTTATATTAATACGAATTATGTAATAATAAACCAAATAATTTAAGGTGTATTTCTAAGTAGTATTATATTCAAATGGTGTACTCAAAACTAGTCTTGTACATTTTTCATACGTTTTTCTGTATTACATAATATATATATATATATATATATACATAATTTCATAGATAATATCTGTAGATGAAATTTGGTCTGAAATTATTACTATCGAAATTTATATTATCATGAAAATATTGGATATTGTACATACCTTTTAGTTAATACCTATTTTACCTATTTTACCTATTAACTTAGTTATCTTATCAATTATTAATTATTACGATTAATTTTAAATATAGTTTAAATATAATTTATAGTATTCTTTTTAAATTGTTTTTTGTATTTATTAAAATTGTCAACGTTTTTTGAAAATACCACGAAAAACAATATATTTGATCGGATTAATGGATAACCATTATCGTCGTCAGTAAACTACCTACACTAAGAGATTGTATGAAAGTTTTATTTTATAATATGCGTATAGTGAAAATTAATTTGTCAGAAAGCGCGTATTTAGTTGTTGATGAATGCATCATATTCTGGAAAAAAGCACGAATTCCAATAAACAGATTGTATGAAGAAATACAATACAGTGAATACAGTGTACATAAGTAATTACTGTATTGGCCTATTTACTGTTTTCTATTTAATTGCGTTCCGATTTGTTGTGGACTCCACAGTTAATACTATACGAGTACACTGTACAGGTAATTTTTTTATACAATTATTTAGAAGTATTTATAGTACGAAAATATTAAACCTAGTCTATAAAACACCTATTCGGGTGTACCTACACCAAATATGCGTATTGCATACATGAATACTTATATAATTGAAAAATTATTAATATTAGTTTATTTTACGATTTTTTGGTCATCAAGTTCCAGGCCCTTATTAATTAATAGAGAATATTTATTTTATTTTATTTATCAAAATCAGATTATAGTTATATCATAATTCATTTCAAATATTTTATCGGCTGAAAATAATCAGTTTTATTACGGTATTAACAGCCTACGGCTGAGTCGCGACAATATCAAATATACCTACTGACGGCGTAAAATTATACTTATTGCTATCCGTTATAACTAATCGTTGCTATCCATTGAAATATTTATATTATTTGTCTGTAAACCGAATTTTTTAAATAACGATTTAATATGTGTACTTTTGCCCATGGTTTTGTTTTATATTATTTCTTCTTACTATTCGTTCAATATTGTTCGAGCGCGACACGATGACACCCGTTCAACCGGTTTATATCGCGATAACTATCGGCTTATCCGATATAGGCCTCATGTGCGAGGTGTAAGCTCATCGGCCGGTACGGAGTCTCTCCTCCGTCTTTCCCCAGCGGCTTGTGCGGAGCGTGAACGCTCTGTCACGCGACCATGACGTGTTGAAATCATTTTGTATTTTGGTTGTGTCACCGTCGTTTGGACGGACTACCATCGTCGTTGTGTTGGTCTGTAGCCGCCGTTTCTGGGTTGTCACCGTTGTTTTGGACGTGCCGCCGTGTGGTTTTGGTATATCACTCCAGTCGTCAAGTTCGTCATGTCGTGGATCAGAGTGTGCTGAATTATACCTCACGTCAGTTGGCTCCGTCACATGAAGGTCGTGATTTTTTATTATTATTATTACACTAGTTGTTTCTATTGTAGCCCATACGGCGATCCCTGTTTTTCCTTTTATATATTTGTATATTAATTATTTTGTATTATTATTATTTATTAGTATTATTTTTGCCACCCATGGGCGCCCGGTCCTAATTGTGCATTCGTGTGTACTAAACTTAATTGTTTTAATAGTACGACGGTGTTGTTCGGCCCGTCATTCACCTCGAAACCGCATTTGTTTTTTTTTTTTTTTGTAATAGACATTTTACTTGGTCACCTTTCCCCAACTCGAAACGAGTCGTTGCCGCCAACCGCAAAAAAAGCAGGAGCGGCTTCGGCGATGAAAAATATGTTGAGTAAAAGACGCAAAATTGACAGCGAAAATAGAAAATTTATGAACGAGTGGACAGAACTATATAATTTTGTATTGTCTAAAAGGGTTGAAGCCATTCCAGTCTGTTTAATTTGTAATTTAGCTGTCGCCATAATTAAAAGTGGAAATTTAATACGTCATTATGAAAGTACTCATTAAGATTTTCATACGAATATCCTCCAGGCATTGAAGTGCGTAAAAATAAGCTCCATGCATGTATGCTATCTTATAAAAATAGTACGCTACACTTATACCGTGTAAGAGTAAACAAAAGAAATCAATTGAAGCAGTGTTGCGTGTGTGCTAAGTTCTTGGTAAGCGTCAAAAACCGTTTTCCGATTCAGAAATAGAAAAGGAGTGTATGTTAAAAGTGGAAACTACACTTTTTTAAGATAATAAAAAAATCGTTAATTCTATCTAATGATCTTATGAAGGAATTCGATGTTTGATTTTTAGACTTTTCTGAAATAGATTAACTATCACACTCTTACAATTTTTAAAACCTTCTTACGATGTTCTCTCAGACGAAGCATGGACTGATGTGGCTGAAAGATAATTTAATTTTTAAAATTGAAAACTTTAAATGGTAACAGTAGACCTTGAAGCAGTACAGAAGTGCGTCAACTGAAGAATTTCGGGCTAAAAATGGCATTGACAAGTATTCGAACTGTAAGCAACTGGCAACCAACTTGGTTACGATGTTTGGTTTTACATACATTAATGAGGTATCATTTTCAAAAATTATTTTTTGAAAAACAAATATCATACAAAATCAACAGCACTCACCTTGATGATACATTGCGCATGAGCTACTGAGCAAAATGCTGGCTAAGGAAAATAAGTGTGATTTTTCGCATTCAATTTCTTGGTAAACTATTATTATTTACCTTATATTGTAATTTTATAATCTCAAATATAAATATACAGTAATAACCAGATAATTTTTTTATTTTCATACTCTTAATAATGTATATTTTAATATAAATTAATTGTTATAACTAAATAATTGTTTTTATTTGTAATATTATTTTTAAAATATAAAGATTTGAAAAAGATTTTTTTCACTGGACCTCATTGATTTATTATTTTAACCATTAGGACTCAAATAAAAATTACTTGCCAACCTTTGCTTTAAACACACACCCTTTCTTTAAAATTATAACTAAATATTAATATAACTAAAAAAAAGGCCATAACACGAAAATGTTTGAAGTATAACATCAGACATGAAATTGTCGTACGCACCATGATCGAATGTTCCACGCAACAGGTGATATTAATTTTTTTTTTTTTTATGTTATTTATACAATTTAGTGAGATATGCGATTATTAAAAAGGCTATACATTAATCATTTACCTACTTTTTAATCAGTTAGTCTAGTTTGAAAAGCAATGTAAAGAAAATTGTAATGAAAAAAATGTCACCTTAATTCAAACGAAGTGTTAATGATTTGCAAGCCCTCTCAATTTTATAACGAAAATACGAAAAACGACAAGTGTCATAAATATGGTTATAGTTGTTCATATTCAAGATTACAGAAATACTTGATTAAAATATTACTTAATTATTCACCACATTTTATACCAAATTCAATATTCGTTATTTATATTATGTTTGAAAACTCAATAAAAAAATATGTATTTGTTTTTTAAATTTGTGTTCATTAAATTGTTCCCAAATCTACAAGCATGATAAATAATTTATACAACTACATTATTTAATGGAAAAAACCCATTACGAAAAGAAAACATGAATTTAAGAAACAAGCGTGATCCTTTACATGAAAACCATAATAAAACATTTCATTTTGAGTACCTACATGTTTTACACGCTTTAGATAAGTTTCCGCAATATGCGGTAACCACTTTTTGTATCACTGATTTTTTGTTGATAAATGAACATTTATTTGGAGTTCAGTCGACTAAAACATCTTAACCATTTATATTGCCATCTGCTTACTTTGTTAAGGCATATAAAAATTCGATATTTGAAAAGCAGCATACACTATTGTAGTTATTGTTCATTTTTAAGTAATAATATTTCGAGTATAAACAAAGTAATTTGTGAAGATTCATTGTGACATAGATTAAAAAAGTACACACTTTGAAAAAAATTAAAATTAACATTAAAATTTTTTATTTAAAATAATATAATATATAGAAAAAAAAAAATACAAATATAAATAAATAAATATTATTTTCTAGAATATTTTTGTGGTTCTACTTTTACACTGAATCTATGATGGTTCCAATTGTTTGGCTTTCTTTTTATTACAACTAAATGTTCTTCGGTGATACTGAAAAATATAGTTTAATTTTATAAATAAATGTAAATTTTAATTAAACTTTATTGTGACATAATTAATAATTGTCAATTGCATAAATCACTTATAGGTTGTATGCCCATTAAAAAAGAAAAATAAATTAAATTTTTTATAAAATAAAAGTTATACTAAAATTTTTCTTCATAAGAAATAAAAATTAAAAAAAAAAAAGATTATATTTTCTCGTATAAAGTAATAAAATAAAAGATTTCTTTGAAAATTAAACTATAATAATAATTTGTTTCATTTTTTCCTTGATAAAAAAATTTAAATTATGTATAATAATATTTTCTGTATTTTATTCTTAAACCATTTATAACATATTTATTAAAAAAATTTGGAATGAGAAAAGAATTGCATCTGATTTTCTAATACACATTATGATAATCGTGATTATATTTCGATTGCTTTCTCGTTCCAATATGCCATTATTAATAGATGTATAATTAAATTAATTATTTATAGACATAATTGTGTCTTATATCATAGTTATTTGAAAAAATATTGGTTACATACCTCTGATCCTTGCAATATGATTTTAAGTAAAATACTGGACAATAGTCCAGACAACAATGGGTCACTGGACCCTCTGCTAAACGTTCTTTTGTAGACTTTGTAGGTACTAGAAATAAATACACGTATTTTATATCACTGTAAAATCAAGCTATATTTTAAATCAAAAAGTTTCCCTACAATTATAACACTAAATTACGAGAATTCGTTTAGTTCTTTAAAAACTATCAATCTCATGCGCATACTGAAAAATTACATATTCCATTGCCGAGGGGACCATTAAACATTTTTAGTAACACCATCAACAAAAAATATTTTACCCTGAAATTCTTGTTTAATAAATGTTGGCATAATATTTTTCCAAAATCATCTATGAAATACTTGTTTAGATTTCCTGCATGGCATTTCTAATTGATTCTCTTTGCCCATCATAAAATATTTAACCATATTTAAACACACAAAAAAATTAGTATCAGTGCAATTGTACTATTCCCTTGTTGCGTCGTAAAATATTCGTGATTTAAATGCTTGTATTAATTTTAATTAAATTAAAATTTTTAATCAAAATATTTACGTACTTTTTCTCCCAGTCCCGTCCTCATCATAGTCGTCATTATAAAGGCCATGACATGCTGCTTTCAGCATGTCAGCTAAATCGGAACTGCATACTTTCACTCGGGTGCTCCAATCTAATGTATAGAAAAACAATAAATTATTAATTTATAACTAGAATAATTAGTTTCTACTCTTTAAAGATTAAATCTTGATTTTAATAATTGTTGAACAATTTATGTAAAAGTTAATAAAAGTTAATTTCGCATTGAAAATTAAATTTTTTAAATAAATCAGAGTATTAAATATGAAATCTCATACATGGGATATTTCTGTAAATATTAATAATAATTATATCAAGTGTTATGTAAATAATATTAATCAGGGTTAAGACGTATAATACAGTATAGTATAAAACACGTATTATACGTATGTATAAAACGTAGGTATAGTATATAACACATAATTATAACGTTTTATACCGCATAAAAAAATTTACTTATACAGTAAAACACATTAATAGTTTAAATTCATTGTAAAATAGGAAATATAAGTTTTAAATAGACAAGCGTAGAACTATTAATTTATTATTAATAATTATCATTATATTGACGTGGTCGCATTTAAAATACAGTCATTGTACTTGTGATATTAATACAATTTTAAATATTTTTGGTAACATTTAAATTTTATTTTATATCAATGTAATAATATATGTGTTATATTCTGTACCTATAGTATTATTTTCTATATAGAAAAATGAGAGAAGAAAAAGATTTTATTTGTAAGTTATTTAAAATATATCATTTTTAACTACCAAGTATAAAAATTATAGTCTCATAATCTGATGTAGGAAGTATTTTAAATTTTTAAAAATGAATTTCAAAAAAAGAAACATATTATACGTTTATCATTTTATACATTTTATACGCGTGATATTGTGCTTATTACATATAAAACGTTTTATACGCATATATTACCAAACCGGGTATTAATCCAATAAGCAATTTGTTTTAAAAATTAAATAATTAAAATAATTAGCATACATTGACAATGTGCATTAACTAAGTACAAATGTGTTACCAAAAACATAGTGGATAAATTCATAGTCTTCGGTTGTATGGTCAGCTTCCACGTACAAATCCACACATGCAAATGTTAGGAAGCACATCGAGAAAAGTCTGTAATGTATCATAATTGTATTAGATAAGAGTCACATAACTATATTATCCCTTTAATTGATATATTTATCAAAAACTGTTAAGGTTAATTATCGAATTATATTAATTCTTATAAATAAACATTTAAATTAATTTATAGATTTATAGATATTAAAACAATTTTTAATTATGGTTGTATACAATGCCGTCCCAACTAACAATAATTCCCTAAGGCAATACAATTTGCTCTTTACTTAATTTTTAACGGAAAATTTAATTGTATTTGCTTTCAATCGTAATTTAATATTAAATGTGTAAAAGTAATATAAGAAAGCACTACTTGAAAAGGCTAAGAACCACGGACAAATATGACCTGAAAGCAACCATAATCGATAATCATCATTAACGTAGGTATATGGGTTGAATAGTCCTATGATCACAAATACTGTATGATAACAACGAATATTTGAAAACTATAAGATATGTTATTACCAAAAACATTGCAATATAAACTGGACTGTATCAAAAAGTATTATTTTATCGGTAGTATTAGGAATTGGTAATGAATATTATTTACTTACATTTTGAACATCATAATGATTATTGCCCTAAAACAAAAAACATATATAAAAATAAGTATAATATAATTATTAACGATATTACCTTTACTAAGAAAATATCGTAAAATATCTTATTATAAAATAGTAACTTAAAATTTAATTAATGGTTAACATACTAGATTAAATGGCTGTAGTAAAATATTTGCAACATGTGTAATTTTGGTGCAAATTACAAACACTAATTTTGGCTACCTGCAGTGGTGAAAATTACAAACTCCGATTAAATTATTGCTGTTCATCGTTAATTTTTTTTTATTGATTTTTGTTATTATCCATCCGTAGAATTAATTAATACTGTGTTTCAGAATGCATCAAACAGTGATTCGAACTTTGTATGCAATTTGTATAATTATTATTTAATAATCTATAATAATATATTTAATACACAATCAATATTCGTATTTTTGAAAGATTTTTTTTTTTTTAAAATGTTAAAAATTTAACGAATACATACTTTTAAAATATACTTGAAAATCATATTGTTTTGTAAAAAAAATGGAAAAACACAAAGAGCTACTCATAATCTTCAAAGTAAAACGATGGAACCTCATTAGTCACATTTTGAGTCACGAAAATGAACTATACTCGTATTAGAATATAATAAAAAGGAAAATTGAAGGAAAAGAAGACCGAGGCCGTCCACGAACTTCATTTGTCGAACAAATGATTTCCGATGCAAGACTATCAAGCTACATTGAATTGAAGTGGTTATATCGTAACAAGGAATATGGAGAGCAATAATTCAACTGTAATATCAACTATGAGAATACAAAATGAAGAAAAATACTTGTTAATCATTAAATAACTAACTTAAAATATTTATAGTGAATATGATATTTAAGTGAAGATTAAAATTTTAATATATTTAAAATTCACATACAAATCAAAATATTCAGTAATTTTTATTAATTTGAGAAGTACAATAACATATTATAGTGCTCGCATACATGAATAAATTCTAATAATTATTATCAGCCATCAATTAATAATTACATTATTTGTTGCTAAATATGCTTAACTATAATATTATTTTTAGTGTCAATATATTGTCTCAATAGTATGTTTATACAACATTGTAACCTGCATATAATTCATAAAATACTCTATGCAACACAAGTTTTTAGTAAACTAACGTCTTCAAGACTTTAGCCAATAGCGGTGCGTGAACACAATTTAAGACTTAACTTTTGTTTAATTATTGGCTATTTATATACATTTTTACTTAAAATATTAGTATTTTATTCAATGCCGCAACTTATTAAATTAGCTAAATAATTAATTATATTTTTAATTGATCATTTTATTCATACATTTATTATACCGACTGGTTTGAAATTTACGAGTACATTTTCCGCCTTCATATTTAATGGCTAAACATGGAGTAGGCTTTTTGTTTTTTAATTTACATTTTTTATTATAAGTAAATAAATGGAAGTCATTGTCTAATAACTTATCTAAAGGGTAATGTTTTAATTCCATATTTTTAAATTTAATACAGCATTGTGACGTGCATACAATTCATAAAGTACTCTATGCAACATACGTTTTTAGTAAACTAAAGTCGCTAACACTGTAGCTATGATTATTGCACAACAATTAAACAAAATCTTTACAATATTTAATTTTTTATTATTATATCTCCCTCGACCGAGTGACAAACTTTTCTAAGATTAAAATAACTACTAAGATACTTCAAATATAAAATGATTGCAAGAAAAAATGTAAAATATAATATCATACATAATATGAATTGTATGTAATATATGTAATTTGTTTAACACTCGATATTTGTACGTATAAAAAAAATCATTAGCAAGTATGAAATATAACATTATACGTGATTCAACTAGCGGGAGATGTAGAATTATTTTTTAGTTATTTAATTATAATACAGTTTCTAATTGTACTCACGTTGATGTTATTAATACGATAGCTGAAGAAACTGTGAAAGACTTTGAAGTTCTAACGTGAGCGACTGAATGACACTAGTCCGGTATATTCACGTTGAAGTTGTTAGTACGATAGCTGAAGAGACACTTGAAGTAATTGATGTTTTAATCAGAGCGACTGGATAACACTGGTCAGGCCTACAACACGACTTATGGTTTATATAGTGCACACAAATGCAGGTGGCCGTTCTAAAATGAGTAGGGACCATAGTGGGCCGGTTTCTCCCCACTACTCGAGTTCAGTTTTGTAAATCGTTTGATTGGTGTTGTATGGTGTGATGTAGATCTTAGAGGTGTAACTAGTTTCTAAATAGAATTTACTATGGGGGAATGAATGAGAAAGGACATATTGCAAATTTTTCTTTCAAAAATAATCCTCATTAATTTCTTTCTTTATGTCAACATATATTTTGTAATAATCATTTTGAATGTGAATTTCGATTTCGGTATCTTTATTTTGAATATAAGGCTATAAAATACATCAATATATCATGATTCTTTTGTTATCAACAAATGTTTACTAAATTTAAACATACATTTTAATATTGTGTTATAAAATTCTATAATGTTATTGCGGTTGTATATAAACCTATTTTGATATGTTCATTATATTTTAATGGTAGTAGCATCACTCGTATAACTGTTTTGGTAATAAATATGGATAAAGTTAAAATTGAAGAAATCAAAAACTTATATTTTTAATTTTTTAATTTTATTGTTAACATATATTCTGTTTTAATAATTATGAAGGATATTTAAATTTTCGGTATTTATCCTTATTTTCAGTATATAGCATTTTAAAAATGTTGATTTCTTTAATGATGCTCTACGGTCAATATATATCGAGTATCATATAAAAATAATAAAATATTTTTATTAAACTGTGAGTCATTAGATAGTTGATTATTATGAATTCCGTTTTATATATTTTCTTGATCGATAATTCTATTAATGCATTGGTTGTCATTGTGAGTTTTCTAAAATATTTTGACGTACGATTGGAAAAATATAAAATTATAGTAAACAGAGACTAGAACATAATACATTAATGTCTAATTTTTAATGTATACAAAGTTGATTTTTACTCGTTGTTTCATACATTTTTACACATATTTAAAATACATTAAAATATTTGCAGTTGTATACCAAAACCACATCTGAACATTAAGGAGTCATTATATTGAGTACTAAAACTTCTTTGTTATAAAATATTTTATATTAGATACCAGGTACAAGACCTGATTTAGAGGAGGGCAACCGGGGCGATAGCCCCGGGGCCTCCACAAAAGAGGGCTTCCACAATAGAGATTTGGAAAAAAAAAATTCTTTCAAATTACAATTGCACTGTCTACCCGCCGTCCTGTCGAAAGTGACCAATAGGATAAAAATAAATCTAACACTGATTACCGATGTGTAATTCCATGAAATTATATTACCAGCATGTTTATCAGTAAATCCGACGCGTCCTAATAAACTCCATCGCTACCGCCACAGCCACTGAAGATCGACGTGAACCCGCGACCGCCATACGCGCAATAATAATATTATTCGATTTTCCTTTTTCTATGTGCTAGTACTGCGAGATTATTATTAATTATTATTTAATATTCATATTTAAATGTTTACATAGTACTCGTTTATACATATTTATAAATGTTTTTTAAATGCCAATAAAATAAAAGAATCTAATTAAAAAAAAAAAAAATTGTTCATTTTTTTGGAGAATAATTTGGGGCCAGAGGGTCCCCACTCCTTTATTGCTCTGAGGCCTTTACTCCTCTAAATCCGGCCCTGGTCCAGGAACGAAACTCATGCCACTCAGAAATAGACATTATCTGTAGAACCTAATTTTTTTCTTTTTATTGCTTCTAATTGTACACTAAAAAAAATATTTTTTAATTCTTAATAATTTCAACTGTAGAAAAATAAATGTAATCAATTTCTATACAATTTCATACGGTATTTCAATGAACACTTAGCCATACGAAATCGTGTTCAAATAAAAATAAAAATATAAGAAATCGTATTCCTCCTATAGGTACACACAAAGAACACACCATATACATATTGTCATCTGACCTACAGCATCGAAAGAAACCATTAAAAGACCTTGTGTTATGTATTTACTGTACTACTGTAACCGGCCTACATAGGTATTTTACAAACTAATTAAACAACACTATATGAAAATCGCAGGAACTGCCACTGGCCCTATACGTCTGTTATTATATCTAAGTTGTTTCAGAAACAGTTTATACATTATCGGTAGATGAAATATTGCGAAGTGGTTATTTATCTTTTTGAAATTTCACACCACTCATCACAAACGTGTCATGCAAGCCAAAGAATACCACTAAATTTATGAGTTATTTGAAATTATTTATTTATTTTGGTGTGATAATACATTAATAAATATTACGATATGCAACCAATAACCTAGAAGTCACGGGAAAGATTTATCAATAACGAAATTAATAGTGTTTTTAATATCTATTACATATAATATTGCAATACGTATATAAATGTACGAATTGTGTACGTATGTACTTGTGTGCGTATGTATAACAAAAAAAAGTATGTTGTTTAAAGTACGTTTTAGGCAAGGCTGAGCATTAACGAGTTAAAAAATTAAAATTAAGTTAAAAAGTAAAGTTAATATTAATTAAGTTATTTATTCGCTAATTTATTTTCGAACTAACTTTTAATTTAATAAGTTACTCTTTTAATGTATGTAACGTGTTAACTTGAAGTTAATTTTATATGGAAAAAAAAAAATTAAGTTAAATTTTTATATAAAATAATTTTTCAAAAATTGAATTTATCTGTGAAATATTTTTATAATATATAGATAATCGATATTCGATAAAGATCTCATATCAATATCCGAAACTATACAGGCAATTCCTAAAACCATAAAATTTACAATTATTACTACCTATATGAAAATAATTTAGGTATGTCACTCATAAATATCGGTGAGGTTATGTGTATCAAGCGTTTAAAAATGTCTATGTGGCAAGTATATTGTAATTTAAAATTATTATTATTTTCTTTCGTAATTCATGGCAAAACGATGATTGACTTGATTACACAAAGAAGTGTTTTCTTATTATAATTAGTCGCTATCCGTGCAACCGAATTTCGCATGTACAAAAATACTTATACTGCTCGGTATAGTATATATGACTTTTCCTGTTTAATCCGTGCTATACGTTCAGTCCATAATCAGCAAAATTGTTTATCGTCGTTGGGAATTTGAATGTTGTGTTTTGTTCGTGATTTTTGTAAATCGAGTAAATAATTAAAAAATAATATAATTTGACCACTTTTGCCGTTGATTTCAATAGTACATTTCAATATTAAAATAATAAATTCGATAACATTTTAGGCAATTTTAGTTTTAAGCATGTATTGTAGCCAGAAAGTCAGATAATTATACCATTGTTATGGCTTACTATTACACTGATATTACACAGTTTTTTGATCATTGTTAATTTTAATTTTAAACACGGGCCTAACCTTAAACGTTTACATTTCGTTAACTCAAGCCTGCTTTACAGACGCATAAAGATACATTACACATATTATTTTTTCATTTTTTCATTTTTATGTCATATTTTGAGTAGTACGAAGCTTTGATAAATTTATATAGAATTTTATAGTAAAATAGAGTAAAATATTTTAAAAAAAATGTATTTTTATTAATTTAAAACTAATATTTGTAATATTTTTAGATCATTTTTTAAGAACATTTTTTCCCATTTTTATGTCATATTTGCATTTTTTTTAGGTCATTTTTTATTGTTTATAAGGTCATCAACTGCCGAGCCCTAATAATTATAATTCTAGTATCAATTTATTGTTTAAACAGTAGTTTCGTACAAAAATATTATACCAATAGACTTAAATGTTTTTCACATAATATTGATAAATCAGAAAATCACAATTCATTATGAAATCAAGTCAATCCTCGTTTTGCTATGAATTAAAAAAGAATATAATAATAATTTTATAATACAATATATTAGCACATGTATATTATAAAATAATTTTAAAATAATAAAAATATGAATTCACTTAATTCAATGAATTCATTAATAGTCATTCTGTATTTTTATAAAATATTTTATTGTACAATTTAAATTAAGAGTATATAATTATCAAAGACTAAGCGTACAATACAATAATACGTTAATAGCTACAATGATATTTTATTCATGAATATCAAGTGTCCTATTAAAAAAGTTTGAAAACCTGATGATAAGCATAATTATTCTTAATGTATACAAATTTAATATTTATTTATTGTTTTATACAATTTTTACACAAATTAGTGTGAATTATAGTGTTTATAGTATAATAGTGTTATATTATATTTTTCTTTTTTTAAATGCACTAAAATATGCACAATGCGTACCAAACGTACCTTTGGTTAATAAAATATCATTATAATGAAAAAATAAAATTTCTTTGTTACAAAATATTTTATTTTAAGTACCAGGTACAAAACTCACACTCCATCCTGACAATGAAATTAACCGTTTTACCTTAAAAGTTTTTTTTTTATTTTTCAGGACTTCAAAACATGAAAGAAAATATTTATAATAAATATTTCTCATATACACTTATACATAAACATACGCACAAACATATTATAGTTACGCATACAAACGCATACCTCCCGAAAAACAATAGCTTAGTTCATATTGTCAAAAAAGACATCGACAATCGACACTGCTGTGTCTCGTTCTAATGAATATTTTAATATTTTAGATTCTGAACGGAGTGATGAAATCTATTGGTTTTACAATGATGTGTGTTTTTTTTTCATTTTTTATTTTTTTTTGTGTCTGAGATGTGTAAAGATGCTTCGATTTGCTTAAATAACAACTTTTCTGAAAGGAAAGTGAATGTAAATGGTACTTTGGCAAGTCAAAAATCCAACTTTTTCAATACTTTTTAAAAAAATCGAAAAAAACGATAAAAAAATTACGAAAAAACGGGAAATTTTACGCAATATCACGTTTTTACAAATTACATTTTTTTTAAATGCTCTAACTCAAAAAGCAAAAATCGCACTAACTTGAAATATTCACCAACTCTTTATATTGGTGATCTCTATACATGGTTAAGTTTTCAAAGTATTTTGACATATTTTGAATTATTTATAGGCAATTAAAATTTTCGATTTTTGTAAAATTTTTGTTTTTAAACATCTATCAAATTTAATTGGCAGACCGAAAACTCTTGAAAATTTAATACATGGTTTATAATAAGTTAAACTTATCGTAACTAAAAAATTTTGGAGATGTTGAAATTATTTAATTTATCAATTACATAAATCCATTGTTAATTTTAAAAGTCGCAATCAAGTATCAACGTCAACGTCGTCAACATGTGTAATGACCAACATACATTATAGGATATCACATATATAAATATTAAAATTGATGCTATATGTTAATATAAGGTATTATTATAATAACTACATGCATTATTTTTAAATAATTTAACTATGTCGCTGTATGCAACTGCCAACCCATCCTAATTGAAAAATATATTAATTGTTTCAAAATAAAATATACTTTTTACAATATTTATAAATAACATTGTATTATATCCTAGACAAACATATTAACTCCGTTCAGAATCGTTATTCGTATATAATGATATCTATCATTGCATTCAAATTTATCAAATCCATTGTAATAATGACCTATCCTATAAACGAGGTGCACTCCACCCCCAACTGTACAGCAGAGCGAGGCCCATCCGGTTCTTTTTTAAATATAATAATTCACATTTTAACGTTTGCGTTCCATTCGTACATGTCGTGAACCAAAATTGTTCACCTGCAATCAAGGGTGAGAATGTTTTGTCGGAACGGTCTGTTTGATCTGACCTGAACAGGTGTATACGTCAAATGCGAATAAGAATAACGTTTATTCATCTGCCGACATTCAATAAGTTTTATGTATCGGTACGAGTCTTTTGTGAATCATAATGTAATCGAATTCATTGAACCAACACTAAAAACGATTTAGTGCACCTACACGCCCACGAAATAATGCGTAAAGGATCTGAAAAGATTATATTTCTTTTATTAAAATAAAAAAAACTCCTTCGCTGACGATCAAGGAATTTTAAAATCCTCGGTTACACTACACCAGTGGCCGGTGGCCACCTTTGGGATGAACCGACTTCTGCCACCGTACTCCACGATAATGCTATATAAATTTATTATGTAATGTGGTGAACAATGCTATTTTATATATAGGACTATATCGTATTACGAAATAATACTAGGTCACACGATATTGCGTTAAAAAAAAAAACCCCTAAAGCGAAATAACCGATGTGCTATCGCAATCGATAAGGAATACCTGGAGATTAATTTTTATCAAAACTCAGAAACCCAGGAATAAATTATTTAATGAGCATTGTATTTATCAAAGTGCCGACATACGTGAAATATGTTCATTATATACCGATATTACAAAAATATTCTCAAATATTTTGTAACGTATTAAATAACCCCTAAAATATACTTTTTTATGCAAAATAATTTTTTTCTTTTGAATTCTGTGTTTCATGAATCGAAAAGATTTCTCACTCCCATTTAACTGCATAGACTAGAAACAAATATGTAAAATCATAAAAATCCAATCTCTATAGTTATAATATATATCACGCATTACAATACTGCGACGGCGTCACTATTAGTTGTATTAACGATGTATAAGTATAATTTTCTTAACACAATAGTAATACATGCAGAGCCGTGCAAAGGGGGGGGGCAATCAGGGCAAGTGCCCCAGGGCGGTAAAGTAGCAATATTTTATAGGGCGGCAAAAAAGTAGGTACTTTTCCATTAGTTTATACTCCAAATTCGCCACGGTCACAAAAATTGAAATATCTACTATCTATTTTAAGATAAAATATTTTATCTATGAAAAATGTGTTGTAAATTGTAATTTATGATTATGGGCTGGTGTGTGTACCTACACTGACTTGTTGACCTATGGGTGGCGGCGGGGGCGGGTGACTGAACGGGTAATTAGCAAGCTATTTTTAACCATTTTTTGGAAAATTTATTGTTATTGAATAATCGACATGATAATAACTTGATATACTAATATAAATATTTTTATTAATAATAATATGATGGTAAATCGTAAACGGTCTCGCACTGTCATAGTGTCACGCATTATTCAGTATTCACTATTCAACCGTGGCAGTACGGTACATTTGCAAAGATGGTTCACCTGTAGAGAGATTTATAGGGTTTCTTCCTTCAGTTGGTCACAAAGCAAAAGAAATGGAATTGGAATTAATGAAAATGTTTAAAAACTTGGACATTGATATGATAAATTGCAGAGGTCAGTCGTTTGATAACGCTAATAATATGTCGGGCATCTATAATGGCTTACAAGCACGGATTAAGCAAAAATCAAGTACAGCAGAATTTGTACCATGCTCAGCCCATTCTTTAAATTTAGTTGGGACATTTGCTGCAGAACTAACCAGCATGGGAAATACATTTTTTTTGAGAGCTCAAAACCTATATACTTTTTTTTCTGCGTCTACCTCGAGGTGGAATACTTTATCGAAAGAGTTAGATCAAATTCCTAATGCTCAACTTCTAAAAAACTTATGCCCTACTCGTTGGTCATCACGGCACTCTGTTTGTAAATCAATTAAAAATGGATATGTTGGAATTCTCGCTGCTTTAGAAATAATATATAATGATTTAAATCAACGAAATGCAGTTAAACATGAAGCCAAATCAATTTACAATAAAATAAAATCATTAGATTTTGTCTTTCTTTTAGTTGTTTGGACGCCTCTTTTAGAAAGATTTGACAAAACTTCTAAAAGTCTTCAGTTAATTAATATTGATTTGTCGTGTGTAGTTTCTCTATATGATTCATTAATATGTTATATTCAAGAGCAAAGAAACAATTTTGAAATATTTTTAAGTGAAGCGATAAAAATTAGTGGCATAAATAAATTTTCTTGGGAGGAAACTAGAACTAAACGCAGAAATATATTTTTTGATGAAGAGTCTAGTGGTGAAGTTATATTTTCTAATTTAGACAAAATGAAGAATGAAGCTTTTATTCCTATAATGGATGCATTGATTCTTCAACTAAATAAAAGAAAAGAAGCATATACAAAGCTATGTGACAAATTCGGATTTTTTTCTGATATGGAAAATATTGAAGCAAGTGAACTACATAAAAAAGCACTAAAGCTTGTAGAGTATTATGTTAATGATTTAGAAGTAGAATTTGTTGAAGAAATCGTTCAATTTAAAAAATACATAATAAATTTTCCCAACGAAACCAAAAACATGCAAGGAATGTTAAAATATCTTAATAATAATCCATCATTAAACACAACTTTTCCTAATGTTGAAATTGCTTTAAAATTATTTATTTGTATGCCATGTTCTAATGCCAGTGGAGAAAGGTCCTTTTCTGTTTTGAAGAGAGTCAAAAACTATTTACGGTCATCATTATCAAATGAGATGTTTCAGCATTATCAATATTATGTATTGAAAATGAAATTGTCAAGAATATCAGTTGGACAAGTCTTGTTAAAAAATTCTCAAAACTTAAAGCTAGAAAAAAAACATTTGTATAAAGTTATTTATAAAATCGTTATTCAATATTATAATAAAAAAAAAATGTTGTTATTCATGTTTTTATACATTTATTCTTACTACCTCCTAACCAAATTCATTGATTATTAATTGAGTTGTTTTACTTGTTTATTTATTAATTATTATAAATATAAATAATTCAATGTGAAGTGACCGGATAATAATAACATTTTGAATAGTTTCGATTTTTGGGGTGCTTTAAGAAAATGTCTAATTCCCCCTCCCCTCTTTTACGACCATTTGAGATTAGGGGCACCAAATTTAATTGCCCTAGGGTGCCACTGATGGTTAGCACGGTACTGAATACATGATGAGTAGTGTAAAATAATTAATATTTTACGAAATTTTTTTTTCCATAAGAATAATTTTTCCATTTGCTCCAACTTTGATAACATTTATCATTTGGACAATGTACCTCGTATGTATTTTTTCTCTTATTCGCTGCATTGTGTGCTGTTAACGGCGCCAGTATGTAATAAATTACCTTACTATACATTAAGTGTCTGTAGACATATCTTCAATCTGTCTGGATGGAATACGATTTATTTCAATTTATAGTATTACTTACGACCCCAACATATACACACATAGGTATATGTTATCGTATAGGACGTGTTCATCGTCGCTCAATACCGGATAGCATATAATCTGTAAATGTAGTGTTTACTATACATATGTATGAACGAGCAACAATAATACATTATATATTTTACAGGGGTTATAGTGTCGGTCCGGGATGAGTGGCGTCAGAGATAGTTGATCTTGCCAGACGTAAAAAACATGTTTTCTTCAGAAAACGTTTTAGTGGGAACCCCTCGGTGGTTATAATTGAAATACTACGGAAAAAATATATAGTCGTCAAAAAATATATAAAAATCTTATAAATAAACATCTTGTTGTTTTTTATAAATTACATTTTATACTTTCTTTTTTTCGTTTTATCATTAATTGGTTGTATTACTGTATTACATGTTTTTTAATTATTCATACTTAATCATTAAATTTATTGAGTTCTGAAACATTAAAACTGTTATATTAAACAAAGAAATACTGTCTATTATCGTCTTGTCTTTTCTCGTAACCCTTGAATTAATTTATTCTACACCATTTTTTATATATAAAAAAAAAAAGAGCATTTTCTAATCGAAATAATAAAGTTTATATTAGTTACATTTTGTTTAAACATAGACTGTATATTACAGCCTACTTTTGGAGGAGCTGCGTAAAGACCTGTATGTAAATGTGGTAATGACACTGTAACTTATCCATTGTGTAAAATTTCACTAATTGATTGAAGTTATTAGTTTTAAAAATATAAATAAATGTTATTGATTACCAAATAAATAAAACCATATTTTATTTGACAAATCTTAATAACGATAATACAAAATTTATATCAATGATAATTAAATTTTATATTCATAAAAAAACTAAAAATATTGTTTATGATATTGGTTTTATATTTATGTTATTGACTATTGCAATAATATAATACTCAAATTTCTGGCTATGCATTATTATTCGGAGAAAAATATAAGTTTTAATTTAGAAATGCATAGTAATTAGAGAACGATGTAAAACAGGCATTATAATTATAAATTGCACTATTTATCTCTTGATCACGATGTAAAATCGTTCGGATCAAACCAAGATAGCGCTAACGTGATTTTAGTTCGTGTTTCACGTTCGCGATTGCCCAAGGGAAAACTTACCTTCACTCTAACACTACATCTAAAATATGCGCTGTTTCAAATATTATCTTATTTTAAATAATGCGTTTGTGTCTATATGTACGATTTGATCCGCATATACGACACTACACAAAAGCGTTATCGTAAACAAATACTTTAAACATTGTACTTGAATGTGTACAACAGGAATGATTTATCGTTAAAAGATGCATGGACTTTTTACGTCATATAAAGAAAACCAAATGAGACGACTTTATTTTACTTTATCACAAAGATATTTTACATTTTGTATCTTTCATTCGAGACTATACAAATAAATTTATGCGTACTTCTAACTCTGTGGCATTATCGCATGATTTCGGTTGTGCTTATTTACAATACTTATCGAGGGTTACTTGTTTTCTATTATTTCTATTAGTTTTTCTGCTACAACTGACAATGTATGCTCAACTCTTTGTTATACTTCATAACATATTTTTCCATTTTCCTACAAATTTTTTAAATCGATACTAAGAAAACGTCTATATTCGACTCCTTTAGTAAAATGTGTGTGTCTGTGTGTGGTCACTATCAATAAGACTTCTGTTATAATTGTACAAACATATATTCAAACACCGTAGTTTTGACATTTTTAAATATTTATTGTCCCAAAATGCAACTAACATAGTTCCTTTATTTATAAACCACATAGTTTGTAGGAATTGTCCGATATACTTATAGTACCTATACGAAGGATTTTTATTTCATTAAAAATGCGTTACATTGTATGTGTATTTAATATCTAGTCGAAATCACAAGACAGAAAATATGACGAACTTCAGTATAGTATTATCAATTATTATTTTTAAATGTGTTAAAACTCACACGGAAAAAAATAATTCAATACTATTAACAAAATAGTTTTGTAATATGATTTATAGTTAGAGTAACACAAATATATTAGTCACTACCATAAATACTGCATCCATTATGTATATTGTAATAGCTACAACATTGTTTTTGTTAATTGATGTTTTAATCATATAACCAAATTATTAATAAGAATAGCAAATGTATTGTTGTAGCTATAGAAAGTATTGTTAACAACTATTTAAAGCTACAAAATATTTGGTTAGAATTACTAAACCATTTATGAATTGATACCGGAGTACGATAAAAATAACCGTTTGTTTGGTAAAGATTACCTCACTGTTAGGCTGATAGTACACATATTTTGGCTCCTGCGACAGTACTCTGTATTAATCACTGCTGTAGTGCTGTGTTGTGTTGTTGTTTACCACAAGGTTCGAAGTGTCATATTTTAAACTGTGCGTTTACACTTTGAAGTCTTGAACTGTTTTTAAAAGTGTTCATATGGCCGATCAAGATGTTACAGATATGCTAACGGCTTGGGGTTTAGAAACTTATGTGAACATATTTAAAGGTAAGTCGTTAAAAAGAAATAATTTTGTTTAAAGCACGTGCTTATAAATTGCATAACTATAACATATTAACTCAATATTAGGTATCTATGTGGATACTTCCAAGCAAAATAATAAATATTATATACCTATACCCTTTAAAATTAATTTTTCTTTACTAGCAGAAAAGGTAATTGTTATTTACTACTGTATTGAATGTTTGTTTTAAATTTAATTTTCTAAGTAAGCCAGTCAAGTGTTAAACATTTGTGTTCACCAATTTATTGTAAAAGTGGTTGTCATTGAATTCTAATTTAAAATATATTTATTTTATTTTTAGCACTGTGATTTGTTAAACTATTTAAAAAAGACTACTGAAGGAAAAGCTTTACTGTCAATTTACAAAAATACAGGTTTATTAGATAATAGTGGTAGAAGAAAGTTGTGTCAGTTAATATTATTATTTTATGAATTATAACTGTATTAATATATGTTATATTATAATTATTATTTATTATTATCACTATTATTATAATTAGTATTATTATTTTATAACTAAATTATAATAACAATTTTATTTTACTTTGTATATAATATTAATGTGTAAATTGCTTAATTTTCAATAGTTTTATAGTATTTATATACTTAAATTATTAATAATATTACATCTATACATTAATTACTTTGTTTAAATTAACAGTATATTTATATTTCTTACAATTGTTCATTTTTTAGTTGTATTTTATTATGTGTACATAAATACGATTTGTTTATTAGGTATATATAAAATGTTATAAAATTAAAATTTAACTACACATTTGAAATATATATATAATATGTATTGTTCATTTAGTTAGTGTTTATAATATTTTTATAAATGTATATTGTATCTATGATATTCGCTGCATTGTGTGCTGTTAACGGCGCCAGTATGTAATAAATTACCTTACTATACATTAAGTGTCTGTAGACATATCTTCAATCTGTCTGGATGGAATACGATTTATTTCAATTTATAGTATTACTTACGACCCCAACATATACACACATAGGTATATGTTATCGTATAGGACGTGTTCATCGTCGCTCAATACCGGATAGCATATAATCTGTAAATGTAGTGTTTACTATACATATGTATGAACGAGCAACAATAATACATTATATATTTTACAGGGGTTATAGTGTCGGTCCGGGATGAGTGGCGTCAGAGATAGTTGATCTTGCCAGACGTAAAAAACATGTTTTCTTCAGAAAACGTTTTAGTGGGAACCCCTCGGTGGTTATAATTGAAATACTACGGAAAAAATATATAGTCGTCAAAAAATATATAAAAATCTTATAAATAAACATCTTGTTGTTTTTTATAAATTACATTTTATACTTTCTTTTTTTCGTTTTATCATTAATTGGTTGTATTACTGTATTACATGTTTTTTAATTATTCATACTTAATCATTAAATTTATTGAGTTCTGAAACATTAAAACTGTTATATTAAACAAAGAAATACTGTCTATTATCGTCTTGTCTTTTCTCGTAACCCTTGAATTAATTTATTCTACACCATTTTTTATATATAAAAAAAAAAAGAGCATTTTCTAATCGAAATAATAAAGTTTATATTAGTTACATTTTGTTTAAACATAGACTGTATATTACAGCCTACTTTTGGAGGAGCTGCGTAAAGACCTGTATGTAAATGTGGTAATGACACTGTAACTTATCCATTGTGTAAAATTTCACTAATTGATTGAAGTTATTAGTTTTAAAAATATAAATAAATGTTATTGATTACCAAATAAATAAAACCATATTTTATTTGACAAATCTTAATAACGATAATACAAAATTTATATCAATGATAATTAAATTTTATATTCATAAAAAAACTAAAATCTATCTGGTCACATACCTATAGGTATTAATGATACAATAAGTAAATATAGGTAGTAGGTACATTTTATATAAATTATAAATCACGTATATCAAATTCAGTATCATTAGCAGAACAAATTGTAAAAGTAACATTCAGGTACAAATTAACTCAACTTAATAGTACCCAATAGGTATGTAATATTTACCTAAAAATGTATGCTACGGTTATTAAGATACTGTTAATTACACAAAATTATATTGTTACAAAAAAATTGTTCTAATAATCCAAAAACTTGGCAAAAGCTACTTATAATTTTGGTTACAGTTACAACTTGTTTGGTAAAATCTATCAAACTGAAATACTGTTTGCAACAGAAAATTTATGTTATCATTACCAAAGTCGGTTTACATAAAATATGTTGTAACTTTTACAAAACATATTGTTGTCACGGGCGCAACCAACATTTTTGGTTGTGTCTATCATATTCTGGTTATCATTACCACATATTTTAGATTTTATGAATTTTTATCTACAAAATAATTTGCAAATTATCGTGATTTTTACACATTTTATACAAATTTGAGCTTTAAGGGCTTATAAAAAAAATTTGAGTAAACCGATCACCGATATTTTTTAGTTACGATAAGTTTAACTTATTATAAACCTTGTATTAAATTTTCAAGAGTTTTCGGTCTGCCAATTAAATTTTATAGATGTTTAAAAACAAAAATTTTACAAAAATCGAAAATTTAAATTGTCTATAAATAAGTCAAAATATGTCAAAATACTTTGAAATCTTAACCATGTATAGAAAACGTCAATATAAAGATTTAGTGAAAATTTCAAGTTGTTGTGGTTTTTCATTTTTGAGTTAGAGCATTTTAAAAAAACCGATATCATTTGTCAGTCTAGAATATTATACATTATATTATATTTTACATGTAATTTTATGTCAATATTCGCTGTTCAAACGCTTATAAAAAAAAATTGTGCCTATGGATTTTAATAATTTTTAAATGACATTAAAAACTACTTCTGTGGAATCTTCTATTAAATTTTCAAGTATTTTGTACGAGCCAAATTTTTTTTATCACCGATTATAAAAATAAAATGTAAAAAAATCGAATATTTTAAATGCCTATAAGTGGCTTAAAAATCAATATTATATTTTGAAAAAAATATAACATAAAGGAAATACTAATCTTAACAGCTGGTAGAAATTTAAAAAATCTGCGACTTATACTTTTTGAATTATAACAAATATTAAAAATCGTTTGAGAATAAATCGCTATTTTATGCAATTTCGTAAATATTTAAATTTCAAACAGTCATATAATTTTTAATATATTATGTTCACACGATATTTCGGTCGGTATCGGGTAGTTTACTCGTGTAACCGAAGACCCCGTCCAAAAATGTGCACAATATAATACATGATGTTTAGTAGGTATAATTCTAAAAACCACTTATTTATTATCGCCTGCGATCGACCGATACGCCCCTTTGGACCTCGTCATTATGTTATTTGCGACTCTCTTTTCATTTCCTATCATCCGTGCTCGACAGCGGAATACCGAGAATCCGAAAACATCGGGTTCTCATTGATTTGAGAATATTACACACAAAGCCGTTATATAAAATTTCTCAGGATATTATTTTTGTAAATTAAGCAATGTTTAAAATGTTCAAAACTATTTAATAACTATTGATTTAAAAATGCTGTTTTAACATGAAAATTAATCGATTTATTTTTTATATATGATAACGATACAAAAATTAAAAATTATTACTGCATTTGGTTATTTTCCTCATATACATTTAAACTGAAATTGTTGTTCAAGTATTTTCCTCCGATAATGAGAACAAAAATAAAAAAACCGTTATTTTTGCAGCAAGCGCTATACAACCTACCTAGTATTTTTTTTTTTTTTTAACCAGAAGAATCTTTACTACAGCAATAGAAATATGCAATCGGTAAAAATAGCACCAATAATGATGTTTACTATGTGTATTTCTAGTTATATTTAGTATTTATTTACACGTTTATCTAACGGCGTTATTGGTATTGATAATTCTGTGATACCATTTGTCATTTGGCATTGCCTTGATTTAGTTCTAAATCAAAATTGAAATTTTTAAACGGCGATAAATTTGCAACACCGTATCAGCCCTTCGGTTTGCTTTTAAAACTACACAGGGGCAAATACCCCCCCCCTCCACCCACCAAATGATGCCACTGTGCTCTGATAAAAAAAATTTTAATTTAAACACACAGATATTAAAAGATATTAAAACAATCTATTTGTGTATTTATATGGCTTGTTATCGAATACAAACTTGTTGACTTATATGAGCTTTGTTCGAGTATGAATCATACTATGGTACCTATTACAAATTTTACGACTTGGGAGGTACATATGGATAATAAAATGTTCATCGATACATTTTGGGACGATAAAAAAAAAAGGAAAAAGTTAAATCATTATTTATACAACCGGTCTACAATAATGCTCAAAATACAATAACACATTTGTAACATACACATACACACACTCGCACACCCTTATATATATATTGTTAAAGGAGTCCTGTCGAGATTTCTACAACTGTATGATTCAAGGGTATGAACTATTCAAAGAACACATATTCAACATATAAATACTGTATTTTATATATATATAGTTGTTATCATTGTTTATTATTGTTTTCTTATTGTACATAGAATTTTGAACCTTTTTCAAAAATGAAGAGACTATATTTTGTAAAAACCGATTTTTAAATTTGTTGTAGATGCGAATTTTACGTTAGACGATCTTACAAAGAATTTTCATTTCTATGTAATGGTTAATTTGGCTGGTTAATAATAATAATATAACCTTAGAACTATAGAACTATAATCTATGAGAAATACATGGCACCCACATGTACGATTGTTATTAGTGTGCAATTTTTAAAAATAATTTTAATTATATATGTATATATGACTATTTAAATTAATTTTTTTCCATCTAACCTTGTAATCACATAGAAGTTACATTGTGATGACCAGTGCCGGATTAAACCCTAAGCAACTAAAATGTTGGGCTTTATAAAATTATTTTTACTTACATCTTTAACTTTACTATCCAATAATTAAAATAAACAGTTTTAATAATAATTAACTTATATTAATAAATAAAACAATGTTTATTATATTCATTAACCAGAAAAATTAATTTATTAATATTTTATTTCTATTTTATTTAAAAATTATTCCTAATGAACTATTAGAAAAATTAAAAATACATTTTAATTCTTAGTTATATAGGTTTATATATTATATATTAAATTGCATACATCCTGTAGATTAACTCAAAGTTCACAATGGCGATTTCCTAAGATATCGTTAAAACTTCCGCATAACGGATTTGTTCACGGACACTCTTAGTGGTGAATAAACCCAAGCCAAGATTGATTGTTAAATAAACAAGAAACGTGATTACTTAGAAAAATCGAAAATTAAGGAATGTTAAACTTTGTGCAAACGCACTGGGACAAAAAAAACGAATTATTTCTGGTATATCCAGTACATTAATAACGCATAGTATTGTCAAAAAAAATGTCACACCTGAAACTGATTTTATACGACAATCGCTTCAAAAAAATACACAGTTGTTATAGTAATATAGCCAGAAATGGTGTTATGAAAGCCAAAAGACACATAATACAACGCATATGAAACCCTCGTTTTTAATTATAATATAATGAATTATGTATGTATTGAGGTAATGTGTAACGGAAAATAAATTCTCAAGAAGGGATTAGGGAAAAACAACATTGCATGTATATGCGGGTGTATTATAGTATAAATATATATATATATATATATATATATATATATATATATATATATATATACCATTTCTTTCCTGGCCATCACAGATTTCGAATAGTTAACAATCATGTATGAAATGTTTCATCGAATATACAAACGTTGAGCATTGCAATGAATAATTGATACAAAAAGGAGTGTACCTACATATTATTATCTCAATACTATCGACAATTTGAGATATTTGTTCAATAATTTTTTCTAAAACTATGTTATAGAATAAAACTAATATAACCATTTTAATATGAAATTAGTTACATTAGTTTTAAGTATTAAGATAGATAATATGTACATTAATTATAATAAATCAATCGTCGTGTTTATGAAGGAGTTCGTTATGTTTAATATGAAATTAACAAAAATGTATAAAACTTACAAATCAAACATAGTAACGAACTCCTTCATAAACATGATTGATTTATTATAACTAATGAATTGCTTAAAAAGCGTTCAACATCTTTTTTCGACTAGCTTAGTCGGTGAATATCAAGGTAAATATTTAGAGTGTTAACATGATAAATCCTATACAAATTCTGTGTATAGTATAATAATATACTTGTAAACATAGGTACGTATTGATACTTACACAAACAAAACGATTAAAATTATTCAAATATAAGAATTAATGTAATACATAACTTATTCAATATGCTGAACTTGTTTGAAACTTATCAATTTTATTCATCAAATATGTATTCCATATACCTAGTTGTTTACTATTGGTACCCCATCAAATAGTATTTTTAATTTCATTTTTGTTTATTTTTTTTCATTATAGAAATAGTATTTACACTAGACAAATAAAAATACTTACGTAAAAATAACAATTACTAGGTACCTAATTATGTGAATAAAATGAAATGTATTATTTTATAAATGTAAGCAAATTAATGCATAAGTTATATAAAACTAGATATTTTAGTGTATCATAATATACAATATAGTATTAGTCATTATTACTTCCTAATGAAAAACTGAAAATCCTTTTTGATTATTATAAATAATATTATTTTTACTAATATTTTTTTTTTTTAGACATAAAATATATTTTTAACATTAGAATAATTAGATACTTGAATCATCAATGTTATATAAACTGAACTGTGAGCTTGTAGATTCCGAATACGCACTATTGTTGGAGATGCTTCAAATGAAGATAAAGGCTGTATATAATATGAGTTTTCAAATGGAATGTGAACAAGATGTTGCTGAGTAGCCTGTAATGAATAAATTAGTTATTCATGGTAAATGGGCTATTCAGTTACTAAATATTTTTCTTCTAACTCTGACATTAATGTGAATAAATTTATATTTTTTTTTCTATTCTTCTTATACTCGGATAATTTTTAGTTGTTAAAGCTAAACCTTTAAAGAACATGTCAATTTTGTCCAATTGTTCACTCTTCTTCATCAAGAGTTGCTCATTGCGTGCTTGTATTTTTCAAATTAATGCTTTTCGTTCATTTGATTGTTGAATATACTGTGCAGGTGTTTATTATGATTTCTAAATATTGAATAGTTCAATTTTTATAAATTTTGTAAATACCAAAAATTTATATCACGTTTAAAATAATTATTACAAATAATTTAGCGTTAAAACGGAAAACAATTTATTTTCCAAAATGTATTAGTACTCTACCCTCATTCATTCTAACTCATAATAAATTAATCTCGAAGTTTAGATCTGTCAATTATCTAGCTTTAGAAAATTAATAGTTTTTACAGGATTTTTTAACAAAATGTGTATTATTGTATAGATTGTATATGCTAATATGCATGTGTCATGCGTGTATGTGCGTGTATTTGTTGTTATATGTATCCGTGTAGTGATTTAGCTTCGAAGTTGAACT
The DNA here is from genome assembly GCA_034509805.1 of Sipha maydis. Classification (NCBI taxonomy): domain Eukaryota; kingdom Metazoa; phylum Arthropoda; class Insecta; order Hemiptera; family Aphididae; genus Sipha; species Sipha maydis. The sequence goes on along the minus strand of JASXSY010001491.1, from coordinate 62,479 downwards.
CAATACAATTTAACGACGAAGTCCACTGTTCTCGTTCGTTCAATTTCTAATGTATAATATTTATGCAGTGTACTTACACTGTTTTCTATCATATTAATCCGTCGAGGGTACCGTTTGAATTGTTATGCTGTAATCAGGTCAATCTTACACTGGAGAACATTTTAAATGAAATAATTTCCTATCGAATTATCTGCAGTTCTCGATTGGAGCCATTTTTAATGTACATACGTTAATCGATTTGAAAATATTTCTGTGAAGTATCAATACCATAATAACGCAGCTCGGTAGAATCAGGGCTGAGGAGGGGGTGGAACAATAAAGGCTAGAGCCCCGGGTTCGTACATCTGAGAGGGCTCATTGTCTCAGCTTTTTATTTAAAATGATTTTGTAATGTTATGAGATATATATATATATATATATATATATATATATATATATTGCATAAGATGCAAATTTCAATATTCACATTGTACTAAAGTATGAACAAATAGAAATGTATATCTTAGTCAAACAAGTGTAAGGGGGCCTAAAGCTGATTATCCCCGAGGCCCTTAAAAGTTCTCGGTGGCCTTGTGTAGAATACGATGGAATTTATTAATATACATTGTTGTATATTTTTTTTTTCTAACCATTTTTTGTCTCATTTGTGGGTGGGACCGTATACGTCTGTTCTTTAAATTGCTTACTTTTGTCGTGTAGAAAATATTTATGGTTTTTCGTTTTTAAAACTGTCTCGATCATATTCGGCGCGACTACGAACGTACTCTAACATTTATCAACGATTACGACTGTGCACTACAGCAGATAGTGGTCAACAGGTTCTTACAAAGTGTATTATATAAGTGAAAATATCAAAATAATCATCAATAAAAAATGTTGAAAAAATATCATTTTTACAAGTGTACGCAATGATACAAACAACAAAAGACTACGAGAAACTCGTACATACGCGATGTAATATCAATACATAAAACCTAATTTACAACAAATAATTTTTAAATTCATTTCACAAAATCTATAATTAATAATGAATATCAATTCATAATTTTATTATTTTTGTTGTCTCAAATCTTTATTTCACGCTAGCAGGTTCTGACAATTTTCGTTTTACTAAAATTGATTTTTATTTTAGATTACTTAAAAACATTAAGTCCATGTTCAAAATATTAATTTTCTACACACTTAAAAGGTTGTTTTTTTAATTTAATAATACTTCGTACCAATATAATTATTTATATTTCTATAGGTACCAGTGTAATAATCGCTATGCAGGATAATACATATTCTCAACTAATTAGCATGTTAGCCTGTTAGCATGAGTTAGCATGTTCCTGGTTACCTTGAAGTGGTTTTGATAAAATTGGGTGATAAAAGAAACATAGCAAAAGAACACTTCTGTTTTAAAATATATAGGTTGTTATAGCAATTTATAACTATGGTTATGATAAAACAATTTATTATTGACTACCTATCTACTGGTGGCTACGTGACTGAGACAATGTCTATAACGAGCAACAATCTTACATATAGGGTGAATAGCCAATTTAAAACTATGAATTTATAATACCTTATGATTAATACTAGGTGCTCAAGCCATATTTATATTTGTCGTATCATTACTATAAAGCAGCGTTATGTTATTAATAAAATGCTAATTATGAAAGTTACACAATCAGAAATAAAACGTGTTATGTTTATTACCACTCTCTAGAAATTTATGATAATATATTATCTATTTTTGTGTATTGTAATTAAGTAATAACTATTCTAGCTCTATTCGAGGTATACTTTACCAGACACGAAACTCTATCAAATACCAGACAGACATTAACATTGTCTGTTTTACCTAAATTGTTTTTTATTTATCAACGGATCAAAACGTATAGGCCAATATTCTATATTTATATTTCCTTCAAAAATTTCAAAGGCCATGTTTATGCTATACATGCACGCACTTGCACAAACAATCAAATATTCAACATACACACATAAATTTTAATTCTATTGAAAATTGAGCTATTCCGTCAATAAAAAAATAATAATAAGAAGAATAAATACATACGTACACAAAAAGTTGAAGATAACAATATTTTATAAATTTGTAATATTTTCAAGTTTTTTTTTTAAATTTGAAAGCAAAATCTAGACATTTTTTTCTTTTGATGTTCATTTTTTTAATCAGTTTCAGAATACGACAAAAAAAATAAAAAACAATTTGAATTTTTCAATTCCTAAGTACTTTAAATTATAATTACTAATGGTTACAATAAGTGCATTCCAACGTAAATCGTTCACCACTTAAACGAAGATACATGTATACATTACTACGAAAGTTTTTTATACCTCACCAGTACCTTACAATAAACAGCCGAGACACGCGTGACAGGTACGGCAGCTACAGATAATGTGTAGCGTCTTCGCATTCAAGCGACCTATCAGTATTTTATGAAAAAACGTTTAACACTTTTGGTATAATCATTTTGTACGAACCTTTTGTTTTAACAATAAATTGATTCTAAAAGCATAATTATAGTTATGTATATTTTTTAGTAACAGATATAATAAAATTATAAAGTGATGGCTAATATTAATCATTTTCATTTGTTAAATGAAGGAATATTTGTTGTGTAAGATTATCTAAAAGACTTAAAAACCCACAAAAAATTAAAAAAATATTAATTACATTTAAATTTTATCAGTACAACAACAGTTTTTCCGATTCCGGTATGTGTAAATACATACTTGCGGAGCTTCTAAATAAAACCTAAACTTTTTCATGGTTTACAATAATATGTGAGATGTATGTTTATGTGTCTACCAAAACCACTTGACTTGTGTTTAAAATTAAAATTGCTGCCCCTCCCCCTTTTATCAGGCAGAACAAATTCCACCATGAAACACACACACACACACACACACACACACACACACACACACACATACTGTCACAATATCCATAATTTACGATGACTACGACGAAAAATCATGAGGAATTCTAAACAAATATATGATACCCTATACAATAACATTTCAGTTCATTCCGTTTCCAGTAGTCGGGTCAGGAAGTCAGTAATTGTATTTACAATTGTAATTATAAGCTATAGTCAAACACGTTTGATTATCAACTAGTTGGTACACACTGCCTGGTAGATTAAATCAAGTGTCTCATCTAACTAATTATATTATTAAGGTAATGCAAGTATTCATAAAATTCCAAATCTTAAGTGAGTCAGGTATCGTTGATTAATGAGCACATGCTCAATATAAATCCTTTACTTTCAACGCTTTTGAGTTTATCATAAACATTAAAATAATATAGTTTTATCCAGGCTGTTGATGGGACATTTCCGAAATACGTAGGGTAATCCAATTTTTCGTAGACAAATTGACATAAGAATAATAATAGTATTGAATTACACAAAATAAGATAGTTTCTGAGATGTATATTTGTAAACTGAATTGTATATTTATTGTACATCGGTACACTTACGCACTTAATATTCGTCAGCCGTAATAACTAGACCGGATTGATGATGCCACATATTATCTGTAGCTATCGTACCAGTCACATGTATCTCGACTATTTTGTGTAAGATACTGGTTGGGTACCTAAAACCTTCAAAGTAATGTATTGTGTGTATCGACAGTTAAACGATCAATGATTTACGTAGGAATACTATCTACTCATCGTAAACATTAATAATAATGTTAACGCCGAAGATTGGACGGTTGCATAATGCACCGTCGTATCAGAGAATAATTAAGTAAATCGGCCTAATTTTAAAACACCGGTCGGCCACGCACACACACACACACACACACACACACACATCATGCTATCTGTTTGTGAATTATTTTTATATTAATGTTATCGTGTGTTATATAATATTAATTAATATGAAAAATTCTGTCGCGTTATCGGTCCGCCGCCGCCGATTGCAGGCAAAGAAATATTTAGCACGGCCGCCGCAATTTTGTTGTTTTCCGCCCGTCGTCGTGAGCAAAACGTCGCGAACGTATTCTATTTTTTTTTGTGTTACCAGGCGCGAATCGCCAACATTTTTATAATTTTTGTTATTGTTTTTTATAGTGTGCGCTAATCGCCACTGATTTATATTTTATATTATTTGCGTTTTGTGTGCGCTAATCGCCACAAATATATTCTTTTTATTATTAATTGAGTATACGCTAATCGTCACTTAATTATTATATTAAACATTATTTTTTTATTTATTTGTGGGCACGAATCGCCACTTTATTTATTATAATTTGTTGTCGCGAATCGCCACTTTATTTATTATATTTGTAATTGCACCTTTATTATTATTTTTATTGTTAGAGTAAGTGTGAATTACATATAACATTTTAGGTAGCTGCAGCTGGCCAGTTTTGCGCTCCACGAATTGTGAGTTTTTATTTTATATTATTTATTTATTTTATTTTACAAATTTATTTATTTTGAGCCAAAGGAGCCACAATTATTACTATTTATATTATTATTTATCTATATTGTTGCACCAAACAGGTGAAGTGAATTATTTTTATATATTATATTTTACATTTTTAAGTGTTGGACCAAAAGGGTCGTATTTTTTATATATATATATATATTTATTATTTTACACTTTTAAGTGTTGCTGTGAATTTTATATTATTTTATTAAGAATTATTATACAGCAACACATAGTTACCCCATTTGTTTACCATTTTTTATATAATATTAGTACCTATTGTCCTTAGTTTTAAGTACACACCCACACGAATACACACATACACACACCACTTACACACATAGTCGGACAGTAGTCGCGCGGCGATCCCAACCACTGCTGTTCGATCTATTTACAATTTACACACAGACACATAGTGTGGCCGACACGGTCGGTATAACGTACAGAGTAGTTGGTGTCCGGCGCGCGCGTATTAACGCTATACGCTCCCGGCCCGAACAAATAATAATTAATGCATTAGGAATAAAGAAATAAAATTATATCGTACAGCACATTAAAATAAATTTACCAAATCAAACATAAATAAAAACAATGACACCCTAAAAAAGTAACTCGCCAAACAGCAATGTCATATACGTCATGTAATATTCGATAACATTTGAAAAGGTATCAAAAAGAAAAAGTATTATGCAAACTTTTAATCAACAGCACTCAACAGTAAGGCACAGTATTTTGTGAAAACCTTAAAGACTTTTAGTATAACGATCTATTACGAAACTGCTGCTTAAACAATAAATTGATGCTAAAACTATTATCATAGTTTTGGAATTTATTTGGAAACTGATATAATGAAATTATAAAGTGATAACTTATATTAATCATTTGCATTTGTTAAATACATTTGGGTGTTTTCTTTAAATTACATAAATATACAGATAAATAATATATAAAAAAAAAATTTATATATATATATATAAAATGTATACATATATGGATATCATACAATTTTGTATCTGAATAAGGAATTTATTAAAATTTTAAATGTCAGTTATTACCAAACTACAGTATTAAAATATTAAGTAATATAATAAATATAATAGTAAGTTTTACAGTGACAAAAATGTATGAAAATAGTGTATAATAATAAGAATAAATAACAGTATATTATATTTTTATTATTGTATTGACAGTAATTTTTTAATAATATGAATATGTATGTGCTATTTACATCGAAGAGGTTAGGTATATCTGGTACCCCGACAAAATATCGCCAGTAAAATATCGCATGACCAGAATATTGCAACAAAATTATCGCCAAATCAATATATCGTAAAGAAATAGTACCGTCGTACATTATTATCTTGTCTGTACGAGTATATTGCATTTAACTTCATATTATCTAATCGTATTCACCTTTTACTTAACAATACATTCATGTTTACTGGTTTTTTATTTTATAATTTCTATTTAGTAATACTTTGTACTGTTACCGTGACTGAAGCTTATACAGTTATTATGTTCAAGGTATTTCATTGAATGTTTACTTCCATTAATTAATATACATATTTAATTTTTTTTTTTATACTTACATCAATTTTTTAGATTCTGAACGGAGTGAAGAATGTATTGATTTTACAATGATGTGTGTTTTTTTTTTTTTTTTTTTGTGTCTTTCGACACGATTTGGGGCAGTAAAAATGCTTCGATTGCCTTATGTAGCAACTTTTCTGAAAGGAAAGTGAATCTATTTGGTACTTTGGGGGGTCAAAAGTTAAAAATTTCCAATATTTTTTAAATGCGACGGGAAAAACCATAAAAAAATTTGGGAAAAACGGGAGTTTTTACGCAAAACCAGTTTTTGACATAATCAAATTTTTTATTTTGCTATAACTCAAAAACTAATCGATGTAAATACTTGAAATTTTCACCAAATGTTTAGATTAGCGTTCTCTATACACCATTAAATTTTCAAAGTATTTTGACTTTTATTAAGCTATTTATAGACAATTGAAATTTTCAATATTTTTAAGTATTTTTTTTTTAAATAACGATAAAATTTTTTTGGCTGCCTAGAAAATCTTGAAAATTTAATACAAGGTTTCTTATAAGTTGTTCCTTAACTGATAAAAAAAAATCTAAAATCGTAAGTCACAATTTTTTTTTATAAGTGCTCAAAGTTACAATTTATACGAAATATGTAAAAATCACGATAATTTGCAAGTTTTTTTGTAGTTAAAAATTCATAAAATTTTTTCTGTTCATACTTAAGGTTCAAAATTTTAACACGAGGTTATGTATAAGCTACTCTTCAAAAATCTTTAAAAAAATTTCTACCGGAATTAGAGAAAAAATTTTATGACTGTTTGAAATTTAAATATTTACGAAATTGCATAAAATAGCGATTTATTCTCAAACGATTTTAAATATTTTTTATAATTCAAAAAGTATAAGTCGCAGATTTTTGAAATTTCTACCAGCTGTTAAGATTGGTATTTTCTTTATGTCATATTTTTTTCAAAATATTATATTGATTTTTAAGCCACTTATAGGCATTTAAAATATTCGATTTTTTTACATTTTTTTTTTATAATCGGTGATAAAAAAAATTTGGCTCGTACAAAATACTTGAAAATTTAATAGAAGATTCCACAGAAGTAGTTCTTAAAGTCATTCAAAAATTATTAAAATCCATAGGCACAATTTTTTTTTATAAGCGTTTGAACAGCGAATATTGACAAAAAATTACATGTAAAATATAATATACTGTATAATATTCTAGACTGACAAAGATATCGGTTTATTTAAAAAGCTCTAAATCAAAAATGAAAAATCGCAACAACTGGAAATTTTCACCAAATCTTTATATTGACGTTCTCTATACATGGTTAAGATTTCAAAGTATTTTGACATATTTTGACTTATTTTTAGACAATTTATATTTTCGATTTTTGTTAAATTTTTGTTTTTAAACATCTATAAAATTTAATTGATTGAGCGAAAACTCTTGAAAATTTTATACTAGGTTTATAATAAGTTAAACTTATCGTAACTAAAAAATATCGGTGATCGGTTAACTCAATTTTTTTTTATAAGCCCTTAATTCTCAAATTTGTATAAAATGTGTAAAAATCACGATAATTTGCATGTTATTTTGTAGATAAAAATTCATAAAATTTTTTTTGTTCATACTTAAGGTTCAAAATTTTAACACTAGGTTATCTATGAGCTACTCTTCAAAAATCTTTAAAAAAATTTCTACCGGACTAAGAGGAAAAAATTGTACGACTGTTTGAAATTTAAATATTTAAGAAATTGCATAAAATAGCGATTTATTCTCAGACGATTTTAAATATTTGTTATAATTCAAAAAGTATAAGTCGCAGATTTTTGAAATTTCTACCAGCTGTTAAGATTGGTATTTCTTTTATGCAATATTTTTTTCAAAATATTATATTGATTTTTAAGCCACTTATAGTCATTTAAAATATTCGATTTTTTTACATTTTATTTTTATAATCGGTGATAAAAAAAATTTGGCTTCTACAAAATACTTGAAAATTTAATCGAAGATTCCACAGAAGTAGTTCTTAATGTCATTCAAAAATTATTAAAATCCATAGGCACAATTTTTTTTTATAAGCGTTTGAACATCGAATATTGACATAAAATTACATGTAAAATATAATATAATGTATAATGTTCTAGACTGACAAATGATATCGGTTTTTTTAAAATGCCCTAACTCAAAAACGAAAAACCGCAACAACTTGAAATTATCATTAAATCTTTATATTGACGTTTTCTATACATGGTTAAAATTTCAAAGTATTTTGACTTATTTATAGACAATTTAAATTTTCGGTTTTTCTAAATTTTTCGTTTAAAAATAAAATATACTTATATAATATTTATAAATAACATTGTATTATATTCTAGACTAACATATGAACTCCGTTCAGAATCGTTATTCGTATACAATGATATCTATCATTGCATTCAAATTTAACAAATCCATTATAATAATGACCTATCCTATAAGCGAGGTGCACTCCACCCCTAACTGTACAGCAGAGCGAGGCCCATCCGGTTTTTTTAAATATAATAATTCTACTATATATTAATATAATAATATTATATGCTTAAAATATATTATTTATTTATAATTAAATTACTACTTACTCAATATTTAAATACATTTTTTCTAAATAATATTTATATATGTTTAAATTACATGCTGACGATATGCACAATGACGATATTTATTCCATGCGATATATTGGTTATGCAATATTTTTGTAAATTCTTAAGAATTTTTATTTCCATCTACCAAAAATAAAAACCACATAAAGAGCTCGTATTTAACATATGTTGTATTCGAAATTAAATTATAGCATTTTTATTAAATAAATTTCATATAGAAATTTGAACATTTTATAGAATTACGATATTATATAATAATAAAAACGATTTTTGATTTAGTTGATGGTAAGGATTTTTATTAAAGTTACCTACTTAACTTTTAAAATTATGCAAACTAAGTAATAACCTAGACTTAATTTAGGAGTTTACCAAAAATGTGTGTTACATTGAGTAATTTACAAACTTGGGTAAAATACTTTTTTAAAGTATTTAGAATATATACTCGAATACTTACAAAAAATAGTATTCCGAATATGTATTAAAATAATTTATACAAATTTTATTCCGAATACATTATTTAGAATACTTCAAAAGTATTTCGAATACTTTTAAAATACTTCTAGTTTTTCATACTATACAAATTATAGATGTCATGAGAAATATTTTAAATTGTAGACTAAATATATGTTAGTATATTGTATTTTTATATTATATAAATGTTACATTTTATGATTTATTCCAATAATATCTAATATTAGCTTATACAAGATACGACGGAGAAGTAATAAAATCTTTTAAAAAAAAAAGATGATTTAACGTTTACACATGTAGATGCACACAAAAAAATTCTCAAGCATAAACACAAACGCATGTATGGTATAAAACACATATTATTTATACAAATAAAACAACACTCATATTATCAAAAGAGTCCTGACTAGATTATAAAATGACATAAACTAAATTTTAAATATATCTAGATTTTGAGACGAAGTTACTTTGGTTGTGGCGAATGGGAGTAGAATTCTAATTAATTTAAAAAAAATAAATTGTTTTCCAATTTCCTCACTTCTGTTATGTTGACTTCTGTAATTATACACTTCGGTCAATGAACATCGAATTTATATAAATATGATTTCATTGCAATATGAAGATACCATAAACTATACGGTGTAAAATGTTTATTATCTGTACTTTTTCTTCAGTGGTTGTAAAAATATAATAAAATGAAAATAAAAATAATAATACCAATGACTTTTATTAAATTATGATTTATATGAGTGTTGATTACTGTTAACTATATTTTAAATAGTTTATTGATGACTTATTCTAGTAATTCATCGATAAACATTGTAAAATCTAAAATATTTTTACGTAAAATTGGAATAATACATTATTTTAGTTAATTGAGACAATAATTTTAAGGCCATAACACCTTCATATTTATAAGGATAGTTATAGCAAGTATTTTCTGTATAATATATAAAATAGCAGTTTTTAAACATTTTTTTTATAAAATATTGAAAAATCGTATGAAACGTATACGTTGACTTTTGGTTTTATTTTCGATGGATAAAAAAGACTATCAAAATTATATCAAATTTACGTCTGAACATTAAGAAAACATTAAATTGAATAATAACATTGCTTTGATTTAAATTATTAAATTTTTATTTTGGTACCAGGTACCAAACTTGCATGCAACTCAGATAATGATACATATAACCTGTTTTGTCTAAAGTGATTTTTATATTTCATTATATATGATCGTAAAAAGCCAAAAATGTATACAATACAAATGCAAAATAAATATTAATTTTTCTTTATTATCTTGCCGAAAACCCAGGGTTGAAACGTATAATATAATATAGTATAAAACACGTATTATACGTACGTATAAAATGTATAAATCGTACAGTATAAAACTCATATTTATATGCGTTGTATACAGTATAAAAATAAAATCACTAATAAACAAAAATAACTAAAAATAAGCATCTTGCAGAATTAACAGGATTGGCAAATAAATTATTAAATTTAACAGCGTCAACTGCCCAGTTAGATAGAGTGTTTTCAAACTGGTCATACGTTCACAATTCTCTCCAGAACCGTTTGAATCAAGAACGTTCCAGAAAACTATTAAGTATTAACGACTCACTTAAATTAAATAAAAAAACATAAAGTTCATCAAAATAATATTAATTTGTATACTATATAGTATATAATTATAATTAAAAGTTTATAATGTTAATATTTCAGCTTAAATCATTGTACACAAGTAATTGTTTCTTCTTAATATTTATTATTTAATAAAGAATAGAAGTGTCAAAGGAAATATAAATTATTTTATTTTATACAAATATTCCATATTAACTTGACAAAATATACATTTTTCTTTACAATATGAATAGGAATATAATAATATATTATATTTTGTGTCTGTGGTAATATTTTATTGTTTTTTATGTTTAGGTATCTATTTGAAAGAATAAGAAAGAAAATTGCAAATAAAAATATTTTTTTATTATTAGGGGAAGGCGGGGCAGTACCGTACGGTTAAGCTTCCATGGCTTATAAATCGTGTAATTTTTAATGAAATGAAATGATTTAAATTGGTATATATAGAAAAACTTATCGTCTATAACTTTTATTCGAAACTTTTTTGTATTTTTTTTTTTTAAATGTGATTAATTTGCGTTTTACTTTTTTTGGGAAAAATACGGATTTACCCCAGGTGCGGGGTAAAACCGTATGTACCCTGGGGCAAAATCGTATGAGGATAATTGTTATACCAAAACACAGTTAATTATATTTATTGGTAAATTATTAATTGGTATTGGAATTTTATTTAATTAACTTGTAAAGTTTAACTTAAATTAGACAGTAGGTAGTAAGTTATGTATGATTTCATTTTCATTAATTAAAAATGTACCTAAACATTGTTTTCAATTCTTCAAAATGTCAACAAATTAATGACACAATACAATATGCGATGAAACCTACTCCAATTGGCAATAGTACAACAAATACAACTTACCTAAGTACCTATATAGTTATTATAAATATTATTAATTTAATAACTTATTAAAATAAAAAAAATCTTCTTTTAATATAAGAAGTAAAAATTACCACACAAAATTACTTTTCAATAAAAATAATAACAAAACTTAACATCATGCCTGCCTAGCACATAAATATAATAGACAATATGTAATGTTAAAATAAAACAAAAACTTTTTTTCTTATAAGAAGCATCATAAGTCATAGTTCTTTCCACCACAGCTAATACAGCAACTTTCATATCATCTTCCAACCATGATTGTCTGTTTGATTTTCGAGTATAATTACGAACCATACTAAGAAATATAAAACATATCAATACTTATAAATTGCTTAAATTCAACCATATCAATTGTCAAAATATCAATGTAGTAAAATCGTATAACCATACGATTATGCCCCATACGATTTTGCCCCACAAGACTATTAAAAGTTATCGAGCTTCATATCAAAAACTTAATTATTAAATGAATGTATTTATACTACAAATGTAAATTACACTTAATTAGCTATTGAATAATATATATGACATACCTGAAAAATTTTTCTGCATGTAAAAATTCACTCTTAGAAATGATGATAATATTTTAGTAATTGAATGTAAAAACATAAAACGTATTTATTTTGAAAACGTGATATCAAAACACGTGCACTATCATATTCAATAAATAAACCAACAAAACGTTTCAAATCGGTGTATTCAGTTTACCTTCATGATAACAATTATTGATAACATTCCGATAATACGATTTTGCCCCGCATACGGTAATACCCCGCCTTCCCCTATAAAATATTTATATTGTAATATATTACCTTCCTAATATATAATTTTTTACTAAGTATAAGGATAAAAAAACTAACTTGGTATCTAAAATAGGAAGTATTTTTAATTTTTAAAAATAAATTTCAAAAACAAAACATATTATAGGTACGTTTTATACGTTTTAGTAATTTTATACGTTTTATAAGTGCGGTTAATATTATAGAAGTACTTTTATAAGATTAGATCATTCGATTAAAAAAAAATCTTTATCATCCAGTAAACCATAAATCGTTATTTATACGAATATAATATAATTCTTTCATTTTTGAATCGAGTTCAAATATCTATATAAAATTAGATGGATAGCAATGATTCGTAATAATTATAACACTATATTAAATAGTTTGAAATACAGTATGTGTAGAATACCAGCACATTAAGTTGTTTTTTAACTTTTGCAAATAAGAAAAATATATTTCAAAAATAAACATAAGTTATTTCAACCGTTTATGAATTGTTCAAATTTTATATAAATTGTTCAAAACATAGTAATGCATTTTACGATGTAACTTATATCGTTCAACGAAAGTTTGTTGAAATATTAGATTACGTTTTAGTTTACTATGTCCGGTTATAAATGAGATTCGAAACAGATTTTGCGAACACATTTTTTTTGGTTTACACTGCAAATTATAAGATGCATCTAGAGCAATTCATAATATAAACGTTTATTAATAACACAACCTCCGAATTTAAGGAATACATTTCATGAAGTGAATGGTTAGAAATAACAGAATGCTTTGTCGGTATATTATGTGACAGTTAATATTAAATCTTGTCCTAAAACATTCTATAAAACCAGGTTCTACGATGTATATAATATCATAATAAACTTCTTATACCTACAATCACTGACACACAAACTACGCACTGATACATAAATTGTAAGAGGAGTTGGGTCGAGATCTCTACAGAACCGAAAAATACCATTCAAAGAGCACAATACAGACATATACTATACTCCGAAGGAACAGACAACTGTTTTATTATCATTGCTTACTATTATACTAACAGTACATAGTACTAATATTGAACACTTTTCTAAAATTCTTTTCGATTGTGTACTGGGTCGGAAAAAAATACACATTATCGTAGAACCTAAATAATCCTCGTTTCCCCAAAAGTAATAAGAAAAAATAACAATATTATATTATATTATATATTTCATGCACTCACACATTATAAAAGCTATATTTGGGATAGCTCACCCGCACATACAACACAACTACACCCATATATTTTCAAAAGAGTCCTGTTTATATTCTCAATGTATTAAATATGTACTATATTTCAAAACTAAATTATGTTGAATTTGTAATACTTATTTACACATATATTAATATTATTTTTGTACTTATTTTTTACAGAAGAATCTACCTAATAATCAATGCCGGATCTAGAGTATTTGTTGCGCGGGGCAAAAAAAATTTTTGCGCACTTTGTCATCTTTAAACTCGCAAATTATTTGCCAACATTTATTATAAATATATATAAGTAAATATCTACTTACTGAAGTCTAAAACCAATGTATCACTAATCGAGGTATTAATAATACCTATATAATACCGTATTATATGTTACGTAAATATTGACCAGGTTTTCCGATTATATATTATATAATTATACAAATATTCAGTTGATATGAGTATAATCTTTAGTCGTGGTTCTCAACTGGTGTGTCGCGACACACAAATGTATCACGGTTATACCGTGGTGCGTGTCGCCAAAATATGATTAATTGTATAGTAATTGTAAGTTTTTGATATAGTTACGATATTATGATGAAATAATAAAATAGCACAGAAGAGAAAGCAATTATGAAGATATTCTTACTAATTGTTATCTCATTTATTCAAAATATCATCAAATACAACGTTAAAATTTAAATTGCAATGATTCATTTCGGATTTCTCTGCACATATAACTAATTAAAGTACACGGCATGTTTAAATCTTCGACTTCTGTAACAATAATTCTCTACAAAAATTTATTTTCATATTTATTAATTGATATTAATGTGTATAAATCTAAATTTTCCGTCCTTATTCTAAAAAATCAATTCTATGCATCAATATTATCTTACACATTAATATTTTCTTAATATCAGTCAATTATTTATACATTTAGATTCAAAAGTAGTATCTTCTCTTTATTTATAAAATAAAATATTACAAATAAAATATAATAATATTATTAATAATTAATTAATCATATAAGTAATTTTTCATGTAAATTATCCATAGTTAAAAATGTAGTATTGTAATTTCTCATTTTGTTTTTTTTTTCTTTTTGGTTCAAAATATTAAATTTAATATTTGAGTCAGATTAAGGGCCATTTACTATTAACTATTAACTATTCGACTTTTTCATTTATTTTTTTTTTGTTCTAAGAACCACTAAACTTTTCCAGTTAACATTAAACGTATAATAAAATAGTATAAAATAAAAAAATAAATACATGATATGCTCACCATAAATGCGTAATAACAGCAATTACTCTAAAAACTTAATAAAACTTAAAATTTACAAAACAATTTTTAATCATTGTTTTTTATATTTTTACACTAAATATGAATAAATACTTTTAATACGTAAGTGATGTGTATTATTTTTGTCATGACGTAAATACATCATGACAGTCATAATATATAGCAAATGTATCTCTAAACATTATAAAGTCATTACAATAAATATTATAAATTCTTTTTTATAAAATACATTCTTTAAGGTACCCGGTACGAAACTCACATACTACTCAGACATTGTTATTATCTTTTTTACCTAAAATGTTTTTTTTGTTTTTCATTGTTTTGATCATAAGATCAAAAAATTAAATTTTTAATTGTTAGATATACATTTCAATTGTAAACTAATATATTTTATTAACATTTTAGGCATGTATTGTAACCTGAAAAGACAAACAATTGTATCATTGTTATCACATTATTACACATATAGTACATAGTTTTTTGAATATTTTTCCAAATCCTTTTTGATCATGTACAGGTTCAAAATAAATAAAATAAAAAACACACACTCCATTGTGAAATCAATTCAATCCTCGTTTCACTATGAATTAAATAAGAAAATAATAATTATTTTATATTACAATATACTAGCACAAGCATATTATAAAGTAATTTTATAGTGATAAAAATATAATAAAATTTATTTATTATACTTATTTGTAAACAATAGTCTTGCACATTATATAATATTATATAAATATATATATATATATATATTTACTGTTATATTTTAATACTTGCTAAGGATTAATATAAGCTATCGCTTTATAAATTTATTATAACTGTTACTAAAAAAAAAATTCAAAACTATAATTATTTTTCAAGTATTAATTTATTGTTTATACAAAAGATTCATGCTAGACGATTATACTAATATTAGTGGTAAAAGTGTTTACACAAAATATTGATAAATCGTTTGAATGCGTGCGTAATAATTTTTCAAATTTTATCGAATATTATACATAAGTGAGTTACTTTTTTAAAAATTTTTATATTTATATTTAGGT
The DNA here is from genome assembly GCA_034509805.1 of Sipha maydis. Taxonomy (NCBI): domain Eukaryota; kingdom Metazoa; phylum Arthropoda; class Insecta; order Hemiptera; family Aphididae; genus Sipha; species Sipha maydis. The sequence goes on along the minus strand of JASXSY010001491.1, from coordinate 46,470 downwards.
GTAAATTGGTAAGTCCATTTTAGTATGCTGAACGATATGATTTTCATTCTTTATTGTTACTAATTATTACGATGAGTACATTCCTTCGTAAATCGTTGATCGTTTAATTGTCGATGTACATACTACATTACTATAAAGGTGGATAATCAGTGTCTTACACGAATCAGTCGCGACTCATGTGAGAGATACATTTGCTACAGATAATGTATGGCGTATTAATTTCATCGAGTCTAATTATCACGGCTGACGAATTTTAAATGCGTAAGCGTACCGTTGTGCAGTATATGTACAATTTAGTTTAGAAATATATATTTATTCGAAAGTCCATGTCGGGAACCAATTCCGATGTGTGCCATCTACCTAGAATATCGGGAACCAATTCGAATAATTGTTAATTGGTATGTCGGGAAACAATTTAGTTGTCAATATTCTGGTATGGGAACCAATTCGGATGCAGTCATATTTACGTGGAGGGAAAGAATTAGTGATGGGCAAAAATTACTAATAACTACCGACTTAGTTAGTAGTATCATATTATGACTAATTTAGTTACTCCAACAGTTTTATTATTCGACTTATTTTTATTATCTGACTAGTTATTATTATTCGGCTATTTTTATTATTGGACTAGTTATTATGATTTGACTTATTTTTATTACTTGACTAATTATTATACTTAACTTATATTATCATGACCTATTCGACTAATTATTATTATTTGATTTATAATTTTTATTGGACTGATTGAAAACTTTAGCATAAATAACTATATTCAACATAATAATATTACAAAAAACTTAAACATTACTTCAGAGCAAATATAAATATATATAAATTAATATTTACAACTGTTTTAAATTTTTGTTTAAAAATATTATCGTATCTACATTTTTTGAATATGTTCTATTTTTTTTTTTTTCTATTGGAGTGAGGTAGACTGAAATATTGTTTTAAAATGTTATGCGCAATGCTTACTAATGTAACTTGAGTTCGCTCTGTATTTAGTTTATTATCCAAGAAACTCCATAAATCAACGGTCTCATTATTAGAGATGTTTGAATTTCAGGAGTTTCAAAAATATTAGAATTTTCTTCTGTAATATTGTAAACAGTGGCGCAATTATCGGGAGTGTTGGGTGTGCAATTCACAGGGGCCCCCGGTGTTGAGGGGCCCCTAGATTAAAAATCTCATATACGATATTCCTACTATATTATTCCTATAGTATTAAATACATTAATTACAATAAATTACATTAACCATGATATAAAAGAAAACGATATTTTCTAAAAAATATATTAAAAGGTAACAACGTGTGACTGTTTTTCATTTTTACTATTAGGTAAGGGCCCTGGTCCAGAAATTTGCACATGGGCCCCTTATTATCAAGTTGCGCCACTGATTGTAAAATGTCCATTTTAATAATTAATCAAAATTTGTCATGTTAAAAAAATGTATTAATATTAATAACTCCTTACGATTCAAATTTTCACTGATAAGTAAGTATAATTCATCTGTTATACTCTTTTCTGCGTTTTCAGCATTAATTGTATGCTGAATATATGAAAATCTCCTATGTAAATCTTCGTAGTGTATGTGTCATTATCAGTATTGTTGTTTTAACTAGTTTAAAATAGAAATACTACTACAAGTTCTCTGAATTACCGAATTATCAATACCTAATTTTAGTCGACTAATTTAATTTATTCATAATTATAATTAGTCGGTAGTACGTGATGAAAACAGATTAATAGTCGGTAGTATCAAGTAGTTCTATTTTTAAATGTAAAAGGAAAAAAAAAAAATGAAAATATAAACTTTTAAAATTTTGTTTTCCTGTGTTCATATGCCTGTATATTCATCTGCCGACATTCAATAAGTTTTATGTATCGGTACGAGTCTTTTGTGAATCATAATGTAATCGAATTCATTGAACCAACACTAAAAACGATTTAGTGCACCTGCTCACCCACGAAATAATGCGTAAAGGATATGAAAAGGTTATATTTCTTTTATTAAAATAATAAAAAAACTCCTACGCTGACGATCAAAAGATTTTAAGATTCTCGGTTACTTTACACCTTTTGGGATAAACCGATTTCTGTCACCGTACTCCACGATAATGCGATATAAATTTATTATGTAATGTGGTGAACAATGCTATTTTAGCACCCTACTATACAGGACTATATCGTATTACGAAATAATACTAGGTCACGGTAGCGTGTTAAAAAAAAACTTCTAAGGAAACCTATTGCTCTCGTACACACGAACAACACACTTAGAGATATACTATCAACGAAAGTATGTACCGATCTCTACAGCATCGAATATAACTTATTTTGGGTCTAATTTTCATGGCTGACGAATATTGAAGTGTTTAAGCTTACTGATGTGCAATACACGTACGATAAGGTATACAAATAGATTTTGACAATACCTGAAAATAGGTTTGGACAATTTGGTTTGTGTTTTGACCATAGTATTTTGTAACATAATATTTCATTTTTAATACCCATTATATCTTATCATTCTTATGATAATTATTATAATTTTTTGTATAACAAATTTAAACCAAAATATCAATATAGAGCATATGCTCGCAAATCGATTTGAATTGACCACCAAATTACAATTGGATTTGGAGCCTAATAATATTTGCATCACATCAACATTTTTAGATTAATAAAGCAATCGGATTGATCCACCGGTCAATGTATACAAACGAGTTATTTACCAAACGTGTTTGGTTATGATACATCTAAACTAAATATTTCTTGACCCTTTGAAGTAAGTAGCTTTTACTAACAAACTGCTCGTAAATGCTCTATAGAGTGGAGGCTCGAGCTCTAATGCACAGGATCACATAAACCAACCAACAAGAATTATATACAGAATTATTATACCCCCGTAATAAATTAAAATTGGTTATAATGCATGTAGTCTGTAATTGACAAAAATATAATTAAATGAAAGAAGTTTTTGCAGCTTTACGTGTTAAGAATTACGTCTATCAGCTAGAAGTGGACTGCGAATAAAAATCGTCATCGTGGTAAACAGAAAAATCGGCCCAAAATTTTGAAAATTTCTATTTTAATCTTTTTTTTATTTAATTCTGTATCAGTAAAGAAATACAAATAATATACAAATCTAAATTTACAATTTTTACTTTTATTCTGTTTTTACTTTATCGACCCAAAATAATTCAAGCAGTCAACAATTTTACCGGCTAAAGCGTGGATCGCCCATCCGCTGCCTTAGCACCATAGTCTGCCCCTGCTATATCAGCGATTAAACATATTCGTTGATCTCTGGGCAGCCGTTCAAAATGTTAGACACATGCGTAGACACGTCTGTTAATAATTGATAAAAGTTTGAAAAATGAATATTTTAATTAATGCCGAAGTATTTATATTCAATTTGATATATCAAATCAAAATCAAAATATATACAAGTTATATTATGTATGGTTTTACATTTCAGACAATTTCTTGATATTGATTTTGTTTAATATTTATCGGTATAGTTATTATTAATTAATAATAAATGTGAGTGACTCCAAGATTGAAGGGTGATACAATGATACAAAAATTAAACTTTGTAACGATGTAAATCCTTGTTGTAACATGACACTACCCTTGTCTAAAGTTATAGAGGTGTTAGTTTATTAAAAACGTGTGATGTATATCTATAGGAAAGGTTATTTATACATTTTATTGCGCGATTAAAAGGATGAAATAATTTAGTATTACTGTTTATTACTGGAAATATTATATTTCTGTAATTTTATGAGAAATAATTTAGTTATAAGTTGATGGCTGATATTAATTACTAGAACTTGTTAAATGAAATTTGCAATTGTGTGATATCACATATAGTATTTATCAAACCAATAAATATGACTTTGAATAAGTTATTATTATTTGTGAAAAAAACAGTTATTTTATAACAAATTAATACGTTATAAAACTACTGCCTTAATTTTTTAAGTAATTATACTTATGAACAAAATATATAAATATAATAAACAATAATAATACTACATTTATAATTTGTTTTTTTTGTTTGAATCCAACCCAGTTTTAATGGAATATTAGTCTCAACAGGATACTTATAGATATAGATTTATACGGTGGGCTGTTTATATCAGTGTGGATGACGTTATGTGATGAAAATAAATTTATATATTACAGTAGTTGTGTGTGTGGAGATTTAAAATTATATCAAAATATTTGATTCATATATTTTTTTTTTTTTTTATACTCACTTAAAAAGGATTAACTTGGTTTTACGATGTAATGTAATATTTTCTTTTTTCTACTGATTCTATAGACCACGGGTTCTCAACCTGGGGGGCGCGCCCCCCTAGGGAGGCGTGACAACATTTCAGGGGGGCGTGAAAATGTTGAAAAAAAACAAGAAAAATGAAAACGTTGCCGTTTTCTACGCCGTGCATTGCCGGTGTGTTGATCGCCGCCGGGGTCGATCAATAGATATACAACGAGCGATTATTACGATTTTATAAGATTATACAAATCATAAATTTATGCTCTTTTGTATTCTTGGTATTAATAGAATCATTGTTTCGGCGAAAAACCGCCACTCGACGCGATAAGACCAAGTTTTGGTGACCCGCAATAAAATATTACGATTACACTAATAATCTTGTACAACGTATGAGATAATTCTATAATTTTGTATTGTTAGTATTTAGTTGTGTCGTAGTTTGTGAGTGCTGGGAAATTAGATCTATACAACAAGTTTACAGATGAAAAATGTATTTTTTATATAGCATATTTAATAGACTTTTTTGGATTCCTAAATGTTCTAAATTTAAAACTTCAAGAACATACAAATATTCTAAAGTCGTACGATACAATTCAAGCTTTTTTAGAAAAAATATCATTGTGGCAACGCCGTCTTTGTGCGACCAAACCTAATTTTTCATCTTTTCCACGGCTTAATGAACTTCTTGATGATACCGAAAATCACATATTAAATATCGAGAATGAGTTTAAGGAATTGATTTCAGCACATCTGGTATCTTTAAAAGACCAACTATCAAAGTATTTTCCTGATATTTCTACAGAGAACTGGCAATTTAAATTAGTATTAGATCCATTCAAAATTGATGTGGACATACTTCCAGATTATCTTCAAGAGCAAACCATCGACCTTAAGAATGATTCACAAGCAAAAGAAGACTTTAAAAATAAGATTGTTGAAGATTTTTGTCTGTGTTATCTATCTATATATCCGGAAGTTGCCAATGAATCTTATAGATACATCAATCTTATCGAAGTGAGGGGGGGGGAGGCGTCAATTCATAAAATAGTTGGAAAGGGGGCGTGGACCTCAAAAGGTTGAGAACCCATGCTATAGACTTTGACCATAACAGATTTTAAAAACTTTTAAAATTGTATGTACAATAAGTATAATAAATGTAAGTTATAATAAATATATAATTTACAATTTTTTTTTTCGAAATACTTACTGCATAAGTACAGGGCCGGCGAGAGGGTAGGGAAATGAGGGCTAGAGCCCCGGGGCCCGTACCTCAAAAAGGGCCCGTCGTCTCAGCTTTTTATTCAAAATGATTTTATTATGTCATTCGCCGTAGCATAAGATGCAACTTTTAATATTTTTATTGTACTTAAGTGTGTACAAGTAGAATATATCTTGGTCAAACAAGTGTAAGGGGGCTTGGAACCGATCAGCCCCGGGGCCCTCAAAAGCTCTCGACGGCCCTGCATAAGTATAATACATGTTCTTGAAACGGTTTCCAATGATTCTATAGAGATCTCGACATATTTCCTTTCACAAATTAATTTATGTATGGGTGGGAAGCTTATACGAGGGTAGAAGGATTCTTTACGTTTTCCCTTCAAGTTCAAATTTCACGCCCCGCCCCGTTCCCTCGCCTACTCGCCGCCCCGCACCACGCGACGCCGTGCTAACCGAACGCAAGCCGCCGACGTGAAAACCAATCGTAATCTAACATAACTCCCTCCTCACCCCGTCAATATGACACACTCTTGACCATGCGCCGTCATGCAAACCTATCGAAATCTAACATAACCCTCTTTCCGTCATAGCCAATATAATATCGTCTTCACCGTTATCTAACCGTATGTACTCGTTCACCTTCTCCTATCTACCTTTATTCATGCCCCCTCCCCTGATATCATACCTTCTATTCCATGCTATGCCTGGAATGTATGCTCGAAGGCTTTTACTCTCCTACTCCATAATATCTATTCTTATCAATATTATTATTATTATTATTATTGAAAGCCCGACCCCGATTGATTGCCGTGTGTCACGTTCGTACGTATACATTTATTCTGCCACCGCCGCCGCTGCAATACTTAACCCGACCATTATGGAACACATAATTCACTTTTGCAGCTAATGAGCCTACATGTACATGTGATTTTAGAATGTTTAACGATTTTGTTTTGAATAAACATAAATGTGTGATTAACTAATGCTCTATAAGCATATTGATTAGATATATACAGCGTGTTTGATGGATATATAATGTCGATATACATGACTATACTTCACTTCGCTTCAGATTATTGTTTTAACACCTTAACCGTACTGTATCGAATAATAGAGCATTGACAACGTGAAAAGTATTATAATTTTTAACTATTATTACATAGTAAACTTTCAGTGCGAGATAAAATATTTCAAAAAGACGCGTGTAATGGTTGATAAGATGGCTGGCTCGATGATCGATAACGTTTCGATTTATAAGAAGAGGAAATATACCGTGCCTGCACCACCACCACCACCACCACCACCACCACCACCACCACCTAGACTTATAAATTCATCGTCATTCACTAGATACATTGTCACGCGCAAGTTCATTTACGTCGGGCTCGATCCTACGGACAACTTCAACGTCGTGGCGCACATCATGACAGCGAAATGTTTCATCAGCGTTGCATCGGATATACTTGGTAGAATTTTCGCACGAATAGACAATATAATAATGTTTTTGTCCGCGGAAGAGCCTATAAAGAGCATACCGTGTCTGGCCGCCACTGATATAGTGATATCAGGCGTGCGTCGCCGTAGTATGAGCATAGTCCGAATGGAATCGGTTGAGCACGATGGCTATCATGTTTTACACGATCTAACCGATCTCTTAGCGTTGCGACGCTTGGAGCTGGTCATATCGGAGGCGATTACCCGGAACATGAATATTATCAAATCCGGGGTAATCGATCAGTTCGATCGTTTGGTGGGGAGTATCAAAAAACGATTTGGCGGTAACGATTCGTCACCACCGCCGGAGAGTCTCGATGCAATTATGGCGTTCATTAAAAATCTCAGAGACGAGAGGGTCAGACCGAAGCTTTCTACGCGCTCCGGTATAAATTTCAACACACCACTTCGAATATATACAACCGTGCAGTTGACAGAACAGTAGGATTTGCTGAGGAGGAAGAGGAGTAGTAATCCTGAAGAGACATTGACTAAGGTAGATATGTTACGGGTAAAGTACGAATTAAAGTACCCGGGTAATGTGAACACTACCTATGCCTGTTGGATAAAGTAAAAATATTATTTGTAAAATGTTTATTTTGTACTTCATCTATTTTTGATCGGATAAAGTACTTTGACAAAATAAAATACGATAAAATATCAATTGCACACTTTGATAAAACGTATGCACTGATACAATATAGAGCAATTTTTAATTTCGGTACGTTGCTACCGGTTTTTGAGTTTACTCGTTTGGCTTATTTAAGTTTAATTTAATTTATAAAAATTGAAATTTTATGAGATTTTTAATAAATTAATCAATGGAAATAATGAGAATTCGGTGCATTTAACAAAATCAAAATATGACATATTATCCGAAATAAGAAACGTAAAATTAACCAAAAAAATAACGAATAAATCACAATAAACTATTAATAGATATTTTAGAAGTATCGGCTACAAATATTTTTTTGTGTAAAATAGCTAATGAACAATATCTTTTTAATGATCATGGTTTTGAAAAATGTACAAATTAATTTAAATCTAGGGGGATACTTGGCAACTCCAAATGTTACTTAGATTTGATCTGTTCCAATAAATAACCATGTTTAATTTTTAAATGTATTCATATAAAAAATAATAATTTAACATTGACAAATTTACTCAATAAATAAATAATTATTGCTTTCGGATTAATACGATTTAGTTTTTTTTTTATACTTCATAATTTATCCATAGCAAACTGGATAATGTACAAATTGCACATATTTAAAATGGAAAATGTATACATTATACTATTCATATGGCTAACATGTACTTTTCCCGGGTAATATGCACATTACCCATTTTCGAACTTTACCTACCCGTAACAGACATATAAAAATATATAATATTGTAAATCGAATTTATCATTAAATATACTGTTGTTATTGTTATTTAGCCGCGTAATGAGCCTAATTTGGATCGGATGGTATAAGCGAAGCCATTATTAGCAGCTAGCGAACCTATGATTACACCGCACTTGGTCGAATATTTCGCGATGACACCATCTCATTATTCACCGCCATCCTTACCATAGGTGGTGATTGGGGGGAGGGCTTAGCCCTCCAAAATTATTAAATTTCGTAGCATTAAATATTAAATTAGGTACTTATTTTGCAACAATTGACATTTGTCCTCCCTAAAATTCAATCAAATCTTCGTCTATGTCCCTCCCCTCCTGATATCATAATATCCTCCGCTCAATGCCTCGCCTGGAATGTATATTCGGGGGCTTTTACCCTCTTAATCTATGATATCTATATCTTATCAATATTATTATAGTTATTATTATTATTATTATTATTTTTGAAAGCCCGATCCGGTATGATCGCCGTGTGTCACGTCCATACGTATACATGTATTCCGCCGCCGCCGCCGCAGTACTTAAACCGACCATTATGCAATGCATAATTCACTTTTTGTTAAAAATTAGTTAAAATAGCATGCAAATAATTCTTAATATATTTATATATGTACAATATGTTTTAATTGATAAATACCTATGTTATTATATAACATACTCGAGTATTTCGGTCTTTTATATCCTCGAGGCATTTATATCATTCATATGCGATAATGTGATTATAAGTTGTTTAGAACATTTCGAATTTTTAAAACTGAAGTTTCACATGTTTTTGCGAATAAATGGCAGTTTAATTATTATGTAACGTACTCAAGCATTTCAGTCTTCAATATCTACGCAGGATACATCTACATTAACATAAACAATAATATGATTTTAAGTTGTTTACAGCATTTTTAATTTAAAAACTGAGGTTTTATACTTTCCAAACTATTAGCTGTAAATTGATTATAAATGAATCGCATTTTTGCATTAATAAAACAAAACGTTACGTTTCCAGAAAATCATACATTAATGTGTACATATAGACGTGACCCTCGACATTAACAATAACAATAATAATAATAATATTGATATGACGTAGATACGTTAGATATTATCATGTAGTATGTTTAGATAAGAGTGTAGTCGGACGAAGCGGAGGTGTGATACGATAAGAGAGTGTAACGTGCCTCTAGTGGATTGAGGACGCTACGATAATGTTATGATTGAATAGTACTTCTAAGTGTTTTAATATAAGTTCAATAATTTAAACTTGAAAGAATAGAATATGATATTTTTATTTTACAATTAGAAAAAATCAGCAAAGTAATAACAATGTAAATATAACTGTCGTAAGCGGAGTGTTTGTGCTTGATGGCTGGATACGTCTGATGTTGGTGGTGAAACGGAGCCCTTATATACTCTGTTTGATTTTGTTTTTGCCACCTGGTTGCCCTTGGCGTTCATCGTCAAATTTGGATGATGACGTTGTTTGTGATTTGTAATCCGCACGTGGCTTTTTATCTGTTGTTATTATTTGACCATTTCACAATTTGTTCATGGTCGTATGATGAAATATAAGGATATGTATTACATTGATTTTGATTTGCGCGTGGCTTAGCTTTACATTACTATTTTGTGTGCAATAGTTATTTATATAATTTAGAAGTATTATACATTTTATCCTCGTACGACTCGGAAATATGCGTATTATTATTTGTTAGTAATTACATTATAATTATATTACATATAATGGTGCATGTTACAAGAGAGAGAGAGAGAGAGGGAGAGAGAGAATGCGAGACAGCAGGCAAATACACGATAGGATAACGCAACATGACAAGACATGATGAAGAAGAGGATATTATGGAAGTATGATAAAAAGTCCGATGGTGTAGATAAGAGTACGGGTTAAAGCCACCGATCGTACATCCGTTGCGTGGCATAGATCAGAGGGTATGATATTAGGGGGAGGGAATGAGTTGAGGTAGATAAGTTAGATCACTGTAGGTTAACACGGTGGCACATGATGAAGAGGGTATCATATGGGTGGGGTGGGGAGGGGGTTATGTTAGATTACGATAGGTTTGTACGGCGGTGGCTTGCGTTAGGTTAACTCGGTGGCGCATGGTGCTGGGTGGCGGGTAGTCGATGAGGTGGACGGGTTGCGGGGGTTTCAGAACTGTCCATTTCATACTACTCAGATTTTTTTGATTTTTTTTCAACGAGATCTTGTTTAACTTAGTCTTTATCAAAGCACATCATGATACCGTATGAAATTGTGTGCAAAATTGCAAAATTTATAATAACTCTATTAAATTGTTATTTTATTTTATTTAACATACAGAATAAAACCCTTTTGAACATAATATGCACTTTAATTGAACAGTTTTGATACAAATATTAAAATTAATTTTTTAATTAATTAAATTTAATTAATACAATTTTTAAAAATTAACATAATATACAATTATTATGATTTTATTAGTACCTATATTCTAATAAAACGTAGGTATACCTAATTTAATTGTATTATAGTATTATTATGCACCTTTTAATTTTTAATATATCTTACAACTTTATATATGGACGTAAATTCAGATGGTGCAATGTCTTTGTAAATGTTTCTAATGGTATTTAGAGATATTTTAGATTGATTTAGCACGTATTTCCATAAATGGAGAAATGGCTTCATTCGTTGATGGCTGAGCACAATAAAATCGTCCGTTGACCATTTTATTCTGCATTTATAGTTTACCAAACAATTAATATATTAGTTAAACATTTTTTTTAAATATTTGTTACCTATGACTGATGGTTTTATGAATTCTTTAATAGTATAGCAATAATAATAAGTATTTAAAAATTAGTAGTAAATTTATACTACTCATTCTATGAAGAATGAAATAATAATAATTATTAATTAAATATGATATTATTAACCCGCCGTTAGTCGTGTCATGGTCAAAACGACCGCACTTAGTACTTATGATTTTTGCAGAATTTATTCTTCAACATTTGTAAACCCTTTTTGTATCTTTTTCAAAACTCATTATCAATTATTACATATTGAAAACTATTCATTTGAATAATTTTTTCCAAAAATAAATAATATTGAACAATGATATATTACTTTGCGGTCATATAGACCAACCCGCGACTAATCACGTTCCGAAAGATCTAATTGACTAATCACGTTATGAGAACCGATAACATTTTAACATCTACATTTTATAAACTGTCTGCTTTATTTATAATATTATAATTATTTTTAATATATTCTATTCTATTTTATATATATATATTTTTTTTTATCGTACACAAAAAAAAAAAATCATTTTGTTTGTAAAAATACATAAAATAAGTACCTATTAAATATTTTTTTTTTAGTAATAACAAATTTTGAGAACATTTTCTTGCATATTGATTATTATTTAATATTAATAAAATTAATAAATTGTAGAAAATAACGTTGATGTTGTATCAAAGTATAGTGCGGTCAAAAAGACCGCAGCGCGACTAACGTCGGGTTAATTGTTTGAGATTATTATTTTTAAATGTAAAGTTCATTTTTAATTGATGATGCAACTCAGTTTATTTAATATTTAATTTATATGACCGTAAGTATTTAATTTTTCAATACTGAATTATTTTTGAAAATATATACTGCCGATTTAAAAAAATAATAATATTTCGCTAAACTTTAGGGTTGACCTTCTTTGCTGTTTATTAATTAGTTAGTAAATTCATATAAAATAGGATAAATAACATCAGAAAATGAATAATCAGGTTACGCGTTCACACCCATCCACATCACCATTTTATAATTCAAACCGAATACTTTTCACCATTTCGGAATACGCACATATTATCCGTACGACAATAGTTTTCCAGAATCCAGTATGTGCAGGTATACACCTGCGGAGCTTCTTAATTAAACATATATCTTCTTTATGGCGGTACAATAATATGTGCAATGTATCTTTATGCGTCTATAAAGACCATTTGACTCGTATTTAAAATAAAATTACTGCCCCTACCCCCTTGTAACATATCTAACCGACACACGCACAATATCCACCTATTCACGTTTTACGATAGCTACGTCGAACAAATCATAGAGAATCCGAAAGCTTAAAAATTATATCATTATAAATTTAAACAAATACTCGTATATGATATCATATAAAATAATATTTCAGTTCATCCTATTTCCAGTGGTCGGATCAGGAAATAATTAGTAATTGTGATTTAAGAATTATAAATCAAACACGTTTGATTATCAACTAGTTGGTACACTCTGAGAAAAAGTATTACGCACGCATTCATTTGTGATTTATCAGTATTTTGTAAAAAACAATTAAGACTTTTGGTATAATGATCTAGGACGGAACTACTATTTAAACAATTAATTGATACTAGAAGTATAACTATAAACTATAGTTTTGTATATTTTTTAGTATCTATCAGATATAATAAAGTGATTAAATGTTGGCTTATATTAATCCTCTGCATATGTTAAATTATAATAGTATATAATAAAAAATATCCAAAAAAATTGTTTATAAATATATATAATAAATACATTTATGTTATTTTTTTATTATTATAAAATGATTTTATAATATATTTATGTACTAGTATATTGTATTATAAAATAATTATATTTTTTATTTAATTAATTGCGAATAAGATTAACTTATTTTCACAATTAAGTGTTTGTATTATATTTTAATTATTTTGAACCCGTACATGATCAAAAAGAATTTTGAACTATATTTAATAAACTATGTACAATATGTTTAATAGTATGCAATAATAATGCTACAATTGTCTGACTTTTCGAGATACAATACATGACTAAAACTAAAAATGCCAAATATGTTATCAAATTTATTATTTTACCATTGAAGTTTAAAAATTAAAATATAAATTATAATCAGAAACAATTAAAAATAAAAACATATTTTAAGTAAATTAGATAATATCAATGTCTGAGTTTCGTACCTGGTACCTAAATGAAAGTGTTTTATAACAAAGAAGTTTAATATTCAATATAATGACTTCTTAATGTTGAGAGATACATTTGCTATACATTATAACTGTCTTAATTTATTTAGATTTCGAAATTAAAACGTATTACTTACGAAAATCAAAAGTATTTATTCATATATGATATAAAAATAAAAAACAATGAGTAAAAATCAAATTTTTTCACATCAAAAATTACCTGTTAATGTATTGTTTTTATAATTATAGTCTCTGTTAACTACAATTTTTTATTTTTCCGATCGAACGTTAAAATATATAAAAATATAAGAAATGTATAATTTAAGTTTCATTGAAATGTTTAATTTATTTATTTTTTTGAACCTGTACATGTTCAAAAAACTATGTACAATATGTGTTATAGTATGCAATAAGAATACTGCAATTGTCTGTCTTTTCGGGATACTGTACATGTCTAGAACGTGCTCTTTGAACAGTTCCTTACGGGTTTGTAGAGATTTTGACTAAACTCATCTTACAATATATAAATTAGTGTGTAGTTGGTGTGTATGAGTACGTGTTCATGTCTGTCTCTAATTCTATGTGTAAGGAGTTTATTATGATTTTTGAATATTGTAGAACCCTGGCTGTATAGAATGTATTAGTACATATATATTTATTATTACAAGATATATCACAAAATATTATATTAAGAAAATATTATTATGTAAGGGAATATTGATGTATAGAATTGATTTTTTAGGAAAAGAACGACAAATTTAGATTTATTTACAAATATATGGATTAACAAATTTGATAATTAATTTTTGTAGTGCATTATTATTACAGAAATGGAAGATTTAAACATGCCGTATACTCTAATTAATGATAGGTACCGAAATCGTAAATCTATTTTTGTATTGGAATACAAAATGTATTAACATTTTAAATGTTCTATAAAAACAAACAATAGTCTTAAATTATTTACAGTGAAACATATACAACTGGTAGATTATAATAATATCAACTGAATACTTGTATAATTAATTATATATAATTATATAAATAATATTATTATATATAATACAATTATTATTAGTTATATTATATTAATTATTAATATAATTATATATTATACATTCGGAAAACTTGGGCTATATACGCTTAATATATAATACGATATTATATAAGTGTTATTAATATCTTGATTTATGATACATCAGCTTCAGACTGCAATGTGTACTTATTTACTTATTTGATATAAATATTTGTGAATAATTAGTGAATTTAAGGGTGATATTGGACGCAAAAATTTTATTTGCCACGGGCAACAAATACTCTAGATCCGACACAGTTTGTAGGTTCTTCTGTAAAAAATAAATACAAAAACAATTATTTATATATATAATTTTGTAATACAGTAACTATACAAAATACAATTGTAGACTCCTTACACATATAATCACGAATAGACACAAACACGATCTCATACACACAATCTACACATTTGTTCATATATTCTAAGAGGAATTAAGTCGAGATCTCTACAGAACCGAAAAAAACCATTCACAGAGCACGTCTTAAACGTATACTGTACTCCAAAGGAACAGAAATCTGTATTATTGTCATTACATATAATGATACTTATAGTACAAAGCATATTGAATATTTTTCAACAATTTCTTTTGATTGTATACCGAAAAAACCGATTGTATAGTTGTTATTACTTACTATTATATTTTTGGTACATATTGTGATAAACGTTTTCAAAAATTCCTTTTGATTGTGTAAAGGGTCGAAAAAAACACACATTATCCTGGAACCTAAATAATCCTCGTTTCCCCAAAATTAATATGAAAAAAAAAATAACAATATTTTATCACAATACACATTTCATGCACACACGCACCATATATGCTATATTTCTGATAGCTGGCCCACACACAACACAATCGTACTTCCTATTTTCAAAAGAGTCCTGTCGATATTTTCAATGTAACAAATATACATTGTAAGCAATAACGATGATACAATTCTCTTACTTTTCGTGATATAGTACATGTCTAAAACATGGTCTTTGAATAGTTTCTTACGGTTCTGTAGAGATATCTACAGATTTCCTCTTACAATATATGAACAAATGTGTAGATTGTGAGTATGAGAGCTCGTTCGTGTCTAACTGTGATTATATGCGTGGAAGGAAGTTTTTTTTATATTATGTAGGCACAAACCCGCTTTCATAAACATAAACTGCACATTCTTTCGTATATTGTAAGAGGAGTTCTGTAGAAATCTTTACAGAACCGTAAGAAACTCTTAAAAGAGCACGTTTTAGACATATACTGTATTCCGAAAAGGCAGAGAATTGTATCATTGTTATTCCTTTTATAACACATATCATATTAGTATGTATATATATGTATATATTAGTAAAGACACCTACATAGTTTTTCAACATTTTTCAAAATCCTTTTTGATCATACTCAGGTTCAAAATAAAAAGAACCGGATGGGCCTCGCTCTGCTGTACACTTGGGGGTGGAGTGCGACTCATCATAGGATAGGTCATTATAATGGATTTGTTAAATTTGAATTCAATGATAGGTATCATTGTATACGAAAAACGATTCTGAACGGAGATGATATGTTAGTCTAGAATATAATACATTGTTATTTATAAATATTGTAATAAGTATATTTTATTTTGAAACGAAAAATTGTCTATAAATAAGTCAAAATATGTCAAAATACATTGAAAACTTAACCATGTATAGAAAACGTCAATATAAAGATTTGGTGATAATTTCAAGTTGTTGCGGTTTTTCGTTTTTGAGTTAGAACATTTTAAAAAAAACCGATATCTTTGTCAGTCTAGAATATTATACATTATATTATATTTTACATGTAATTTTATGTCAATATTCGCTGTTCAAACGCTTATAAAAAAAAATTGTGCCTATGGATTTTAATAATTTTTGAATGACTTTAAGAACTACTACGATCCAAATTTTTTTTATCACCGATTATAAAAAAAAAGTGTAAAAAAATCGAATATTTTAAATGCCTATAAGTGGCTTAAAAATCAATATAATATTTTGAAAAAAATATGACATAAAGGAAATACTAATTTTAACAGCTGGTAGAAATTTCAAAAATCTACGACTTATACTTTTTGAATTATAACAAATGTTATTTGTGTTTGAGAATAAATCACTATTTTATGCAATTTCGTAAATATTTTAATTTCAAACAGTCATAAAATTTTTTCCTCTAATTCCGGTAGAAATTTTTTTAAAGATTTTTGAAGAGTAGCTTATAGATAACCTAGTGTTAAAATTTTAAACCTTAAGTATGAACAGAAAAAATTTTATGAATTCTTATCTACAAAATAACTTGCAAATTATCGTGATTTTTACATATTTCGTATAAATTGGAACTTTGAGCACTTATAAAAAAAAATTGTGACTTACGATTTTAGTTTTTTTTTTATCAGTTAAGGAACAACTTATAAGAAACCTTGAATTAAATTTTCAAGATTTTCTGGGCAGCCAAAAAAATTTTATCGTTGTTTAAAAAAATAATACTTAAAAAAATTGAAAATTTCAATTGTCTATAAATAGCTCAATAAAAGTCAATATACTTTGAAAAATTAATGGTGTACAGAGAACGCTAATTTAAACATTTGGTGAAAATTTACATCGATTAGTTTTTGAGTTATAGCAAAATAAAAAATTTGATTATGTCGAAAACTGGTTTTGCGTAAAAACTCCCGTTTTTCCCAAAATTTTTTAGGGTTTTTCCCGTCGCATTTAAAAAATATTTAAAATTTACTTTTGACCCCCCTAAGTACCAAATAGATTCACTTTCCTTTCAGAAAAGTTGCTACATAAGGCAATCGAAGCATTTTTACTGCCCCAAATCGTGTCGACAGACACAAAAAAAAAAAAAAACACACATCATTGTAAAATCAATACATTCTTCACTCCGTTCAGAATCTAAAAAAATAAAAGAAAGTACTTGATTGTGAAATCAAGTCTATCCTTGTATCGCCATGATTTATAAAAGAAAATATTAATAATTTCATATTACAATATACTATTTACATACACATTATAAAAGCTAGTTACACATTATCTCACCGACACAAACAGCCCGTCCATATTCATATTTTATTTTATTCTTATATTCATATAAGAGTATTTTCGATACCTAGGTTTTTATAATAATACAAATTTTACATAATTTTATCTATTGTACTTATTTATACACACTATTTTAATACATTTTTTTCACAGTAGAACTTACTTAATAGTTCAGTTATAAATGGCATTTAAAATTTTAACAAATTCCTTATGCAGATACAAACATTTATTTTTATATATATATTTATATTATAATAATAATAACACTCAAATGTATTTAACAAATGCAAATGATTAATATTATTTATCAATTTATAATTTTATTTTATCTGTTACCAAAAAATAAACATAACTATAATAGTAATTTTCGTATAAATTTATTGTTTAAACAGTAGTTTCTTATAAGATGATTATATCAAAAATCTTAAACGTTTTTCACAAAATACATTGTTAATATACGATTGTTAATATACGCGTATAAAACGTTTTATACGTTACATATATAATATTCCATGTATAAAACCTATAAAATTACTAAAACGTATAATATGTTTTGTTTTTTAAATCTACTCTTAGAAAATTTAAAATACTTCCTATTTATATTATTAAGTGAAGGTTTTAATTTTTATACATAGAAAAAATATATTCGGTAGTAAAAATTATTTATGCTTGTTATATAAACAGGTTTGGTAATATACGCTGCACATATACTATCTCACAAATAATAAGTATAAAACGTATATGTTTTTTTTCGAAATTCACTCATAGAAAATGTTAAATACTTATTATTTTAGATATTAAGATTTTTATTCTTATATAATATATTAGGTAGTTAATGATCTATGTTATATAAATTAGAAAAAAAATCTTTTCGTTCGCAATTTTTTTCTCTCATTTTTTCTAATCTATCTAAATAAAAATTAATAAAAAATTGCTATAGGCACAGAATATAATACATATATACGTATTATTGCATTGATATAAGATAAAATTTAAATGTTGCTAAAAAATAATTAAAATCATATAAATATCACAAGTGTAATGAATTTATTATACACTATACTCATACACTAGTTTTCTATAAGTTAAAACTGGATAATTGATAAATCAGCTACTCGGTTGTCAAAACATTACTTTTTCTATATCATAGAATATAATATTATGTAATAAAGCACCCACCATAAACAAATCCTAGATCCGCCACTGACAATAACTACTTACTTCTTCACTCTTAGAAGTAAGAGAGCTATTACAGACACATTGTTTTCAGGTGCACTAAACGTCTGTTATAAAATCTAAGAATTTTCATAATACTCTATAAAAGACGATAACACTTAGTAGCGTCGTTGAAAGGGAGACAGAGGGGACAATTGACCCTTATGATATAATCCATGGAGAGCAAAAGATACTTTTGCCCTCCTACTATATTCGAATTATATGGTATACAATCGTAAATTACGTTTAATTTATACGATTAAGTATTCAAAGTTTTCATGAATTTCGTTCATTTGTGTTTGTGTTCGTTCGAATGCCTATCAAAAAAATAGCCTTTAAAAGTGTGTAATTGTAATTCAAGTCTCGTTAACTATAATTTTGTGTTATTCCAAATGTACGTTAAATATTTTAGAAAAATACACAATTCTTACCAATGATTTAATTGAATAATTCATCACAAATATATAAAAAATGGAATTTATAGTGATCAACACTAAATGTCACTCCACGCTATGTGTGCTTTACATTTTTCATTTATCTTACGAAGTTATTTTTCATGTTATTTTATTTCGTCAATTAACCGCTCCGACCGCAGTATGGTTTTCGCATAATTCCAATTGTGAAATAGTATGTTTATTTGCTGATTTAATTTTGAATTTAAACAAATTATAAATTAAATATTTATTATAATAGCCAAAAAAACTTTATAAAAAAAAGTAACCAAATACGAGTAGCATTGTAAATTTGACTCTTATCTGGCCAAACTACGGTCAAGGGAACGAACTTGAACCTTCCCTTGTCGGGGTTTGGAAGTGGCGGTTCACGCTACCAGATCGGGTACGCGGGTTGCGGATAGCCGTATTATATCATTCCCCTGTGGTAGGGGAAACGAGGGAAATAAAACGAATACCCTCGGGCGTCAGTCGTTTCCGCCAATTATCGTTTCGGCCAAAACGAAAAAGGTTCAATTTTCATTTCCGCCAAATTTATTTCTACCTATCTGTCTAAATTTTAGTTTGAGAATCATTTAGAGTAACCCAGGGGCCACCATGTGGAGACGGTTCTCACTGGCCCCTAAAAAATTGGACGGTTGTCGTTTGGGCGAAGGTAATAATTTTGACCAAAAAAATAATAGTCCCTTTAGGCGACTATCATATGTACCGTTTGGGCGAGTGAAATTATTTTTACCTGATGACAGATACGGATGATATTATTGCTAATCATTATTAATCTTAAATTAATTAATTAGAATAGGTACATAAAATGGCTAGGTTTAATATATCAGGCCAATAGATTGCTTTTAAAAATTACTAATAATTATATTATCTGTAATTTTATTTTATTATTTTAATTTTTCGACTATAGATTATTTCTTACTTATAAATAATAATATTATTAATATCCATATCAATATTTTTTTTAAACAGAACTTATTATTAATTATTTATATTTTATATGATTTTGTTCAATAAATTATTGAATGAATATTATGAGCATTTTCATACAAAGCCAATAGATTATTTTAAAATATACTAGGTAATTATATTATATGTAATTGTATTTATAATTTTTTGACTGTATATTACTAACTACTTATATAGTTTTAAAATGTATATGATAATATTATCAATATTCATATAAATATATTTTTTAAATATAACTTATTGTTAATTATTTATATTTTATATAATTTTGTTTAATTAATTGTTGAATATAAATTTTTATACCACCCAAACGGTATTTTCAGTTAAATAATACTTGCCCAAACGGTATATTTCTATTCGCCCAAATGGTAGTATTAGTTGAATAAACCCTCGCCTCGTTTTTTTAAAATACTCTAACTCAAAAATGAAAAACCGCAACAACTTGAAATTTTCACCAAATCTTTATATTGACGTTTTACTACGTTTTACGTTTTATTTGACTATACATGGTTAAGATTTCAAAGTATTTTGACATATTTTGACTTATTTATAGACAGTTAAAATTTTCGATTTTTGTAAAATTTTTGTTTTTAAACATCTATAAAATTTAATTGGTTGACCGAAAACTCTTGAAAATTTAATACAAGATTTATAATAAGTTAATCTTATCGTAACTAAAAAATATCGGTGATCAGTTTACTCAAATTATTTTTATAAGCCCTTAAAGCTCAAATTTGTATAAAATGTATAAAAATCACGATAATTTGCAAGTTATTTTGTAGATAAAAATTCATAAAATTTTTTTTGTTCATACTTAACGTTCAAAATTTTAACACTAGGTTATCTATAAGCTAATCTTCAAAAGTCTTTAAAAAAATTTCTACAGGACTTAGAGGAAAAAATTTTATGACTGTTTGAAATTTAAATATTTACGAAATTGCATAAAATAGCGATTTATTCTCAAACGATTTTTAATATTTGTTATGATTCAAAAAGTAAAAGTCGCAGATTTTTGAAATTTTTACCAGCTGTTAAGATTGAAATTTCCTTTATGTCATATTTTTTTCAAACTATAATATTGATTTTTATGTCACTTATAGGCATTTAAAATATTCGATTTTTTTTACGTTTTTTTTTTTTTTTATAATCGGTGATAAAAAAAATTTGTCTCGTACAAAATACTTGAAAATTTAATAAAAGATTCCACAGAAGTAGTTCTTATTGTCATTCAGAAATTATTAAAATCCATAGGCACAATTTTTTTTTTATAAGCGTTTGAACAGCGAATAATGACATAAAATTACATGTAAAATTTAATATAATGTATAATATTCTAGACCGACAAACTCTGTCGCTGTATGCAATTGCCGACCCATCCTAATTGAAAAATATATTTATCGTTTCAAAATAAAATATACTTTTTACAATATTTATAAATAACAATGTATTCTATCCTAGACAAACATATTAACTCCGTTCAGAATCGTTATTCGTATACAATGATATCTATCATTACATTCAAATTTAACAAATCCATGGTAATAATGACCTATCCTATAAACGAGGTGCATTCCACCCCCAACTGTACAGCAGAGCGAGGCCCATCCAGTTCTTTTTTTTTATATTATGTCTTACAGGTTTTTCAAGCCAAAAAGGGGGGCTTAAATATCAAATGTTGCAAAATAAGTACCTATTTTAATATTTTACACTGAAATATTATCACTGAATATTACTAGACATCAAGATATAGTATATGGAATAACACGGATGTGTAGATATAAATTTATATTATTTGTATGTATATATCTCTTAAAAATTTGTCACAATGAAGTACCGAGTACGAATTATGTAGTTCTGATTTTGAAGCATCGGAATATATTTTGACATTATAAATATAATATATATTATATGTTACTATTATTATTGTGTATTATTTTAATATCAAGTTTCGAAATAGAATATAATTCAAAATATTATTTTGTTTGGTTTAAAATTTAGCAATAAATTAATCAATATATTAATAAAATATTTCATTATGAGTTATTAAATCAAATATATGACATGTGTCATTTCATTGTCGGACTAGCATAAAATAACTATACCAAATATTACTAGTAGTACTTTTTTGATTAAGTATTTGATAAGTAATTTCCAAAATGCGTAGATTATTCTCATTTATCGTAGAAATTCTCAAATCATCACGATGCACCGGTCACATGAATATAATAATAATAATATTTTCAGGAGTTGCTGAAATACGAGCATTTTACGTACAAATACGTATATTTATAAATCCAAAGGTACATCTGCATTGTATATCTGTAGGCTTACGCACTTAAATATTTGTCAGCCGTGTTAATTACACCAGATGGAAATCAAGACGCAACACATATATATATATATATTATCGTAAAAATTCTCAAATCATCACGATGCACCGGTCACATGAATATAATAATAATATTTTCAGGAGTTGCTGATATACGAGCATTTTACGAGCAAATACGTATATTTATAAATCCAAAGGTACATCTGCATTGTATATCTGTAGGCTTACGCACTTAAATATTTGTCAGCCGTGTTAATTACACCAGATGGAAATCAAGACGCAACACATATATATATATATATATATATCTGCAGCTACCGTAATTGTCACGTGTAACTCGGCTATTTAGTGTAAGACACTGGTTAAGTATGTACCTTAAATACTCATAGTTATATTTTATGTTTAACGACTTTTTAATAATAAATTGTATACACATCGCGAATCGTATACGATATATATGATGTACTTGTACAATCTAGTTACTTTGTACAGCAACATTGTACAATTCACAATATGAACAAAAATCACTGTACAAATTGCGAAATGTACAATTCCGGATTTTGTATGTAACTTATACATATATAATATATAAATTACACTATATTGAAATTTATGTTTAAGTTTAGTAAACAGAATGTATATTCGTATATATCAGGATATATTTTGTAGCCTTGTTCTCAATACTTATAATGATTATTACAAATAATATGGAGATGAAAATGGGAAAACAGTTGTCGTTCGTTAACTTCTAAAAGACTTAACGAACGACAATATATATATATATATATATATATATATATATATATATATATATATATATATATACGTATTGTTTAAGAACATGAAATAATCTCTTAAATAATAGTCAACATTTATTTAATGAGACAAGGGCACAGGCAATTCAAGATCATATTCATATCAGCTAATCAGTTAAAAATTGAATTTATATTTATATTTTTAGAGGAACTTTGATCGTATATTTAAACCTGAATATGGGCGTATCTCTAGTAAGTGTCAAAATCAATTAAAGAAAATACGTGTTTGCAGAAAGTCGTATTTATTTGGTCACAAAGATGCACTTTGAAAAAAATGGACTAAACGCGTAAGAATTATTTACCGTTATATTTGACCTATTTTGTTAAAACTGACATCAATATCAGCGTAGGTCGAGAATAATAAATTATTAATAATTATATATATATAATTTTGAAATACAGTACATATTTATTACATGGAAAATATAGACAGAATTCTTTTGAAAATATGTGTATGGTTGTGTTGTTTGTGGGCGAGCTATCAGAAATATAGCATTTATGTTGTGTGGGTGTGCGTGAAATGTATATAATGATATTATATTGTTATTTTTTCTTTTTAAATTTGGGGAAACGAGGATTTAGGTTCCACAGTAATGTGTATTATTTTTTTTGACCCTGTACACAATCAAAAGGAATTTTCGAAAATGTTTTCACAATATGTACTAAAAATATAATAGTAAGCAATAACAAGTATACAATAATCGGATTTTTCGGGATACATTCAAAAGAAATGATTGAAAAATATTCAATATGCTTTGTGCTATAAGTATCATATATGACTATTCAATATATATATGTTATAGTATATATACATATTATACATATATACTATAGTATGCAATGACAACAATACAGTTTTCTGTTCATTCAGAGTACAGCATATTTTTAAGACGTGCTCTTTGAATGGTTTTTTCGGTTCTGTATAGATCTCGACTCAACTCCTATTACAATATATGAACGAATGTGTAGATTGTGTGTACGAGACCGTGTTGTATCTATGTCTATCTGTGATTATATGTGTAAGGAGTCTACAATGGTATTTTGTATAGTTACAAGGTATAACTCAGGGCATTCATACTCTGGGGACATTTTTAAAATAAACAAATTCCTATAGTATTACCTGCAACAAGTCCACCCATTAAGAAACTAAAAAGTATAGGATAACTAATTTAAAAGACTGGATATTAAAAACTCCAGTATAATAAAAAACATGTCCGCGTCAAATGAATCACACGAGACCTGAGTATACAAGGAGGTTCCCTACAGACCCAGAAATATATGTGTTTTAGTCCGATCATAACAAACACGCCAGATTATTTTATAAATTAATAATTTGAACTAAAAAATATTTTAATAAAAAGTAATAACTTAATTTTTGAATCAATTTTTTATCCTTTTCCTCAACTACCATTGTTGAACTAACGGCACGCAACAGCGATCAACTCATTAATGACTCATAATTTAATTAAAATATTTGATATTGTTAATTTTATTTTATTTAATTATATTTTAAAACCCATTATGAAAATAGTACAAATATTTTTTATGAAAAAATGCATTTTATACATTATAAAATAAGTTACCTATAAAATATTATGAAATAATTGTACATGATTTATAATGAGTGAAGTAAATAAATTTAAGACATCAAGAGTTTTAAAATGCCGTGTTCTCGACATAATGATAAGTACCGAAAACGTAAATCGAGTTAAATATGATTATTACAAAATATATGTGAACAATACAGGGAAAAAAGGAAAACAGATTATAGTTTAAAAGAAGATATGCAATGTATTCTTCATATCGCCCTCCACCATAACACATTCTATTTAAACACCGGTAATAACTTTAAGATCTACACCCACCTCACCGTAGAACGCCAATCAAACGATTTACAAAACTGAACTATATTAGTGGGGAGAAACCGGCCCATAATGATCCCTACTCAATCATGAACGTTTATCTGACATCTTGTGCACCACTCACGTATATATATATATATATATATATAATTGTATTGTAGACCTGACCAATGTCATTCACTCGCTCTTATTATATATTCAACGTCTTCAACTGTCCCTTTAGCTATTGTATTAAAAACTAGAACGTGAGTGCACTTTGATATTGTATTATATTTAAATAACTAAACAATAATTCTTCATATCCCAGTAGTCGTAACACGTATGATGTTATATTCTTAGACTTGGGTAGTACTCCGAATACAGTAATTGAAATACTGTATTCAGAATACATTTTAAGTATTTCAAATACTTTTTAAATACTTTTTTTGAAAGTATTCAATAAAGTATTTTGAATAGTTAAAACGAATATTTCGAATACCTTTTAAATGTTAAATCATCTCTTTTTTAAATGATTTTATTACTTCTCCGTCGTATCTTGTATAAGCTAATATTAGATATTTATTATTTTTTTAAATCATAAACTATAACATTTATATAATATAAAAATAAAATAAAATAACATATGTTTAGTCTACAATATCAAATATTTCTTATGACATCTATAATTTTTATAGTATGAAAAACTAAAAGTATTTTACAAGTATTCGGAATATTTTTTAAGTATTCTAAATAATGTATTCGGAATACAAGTTATATAAAGTATTTGAATACATATTCAGAATACTATTTTTTGTAAGTATTCGATTATTGATTATAAATACTTTTAAAAAGTATTTTACCCAAGTCTGTATATTTTATACTTTTACTTGCTTTTGATTTTTTTTATGAGATATCATAGTTGTTATTTTAATTTTAAAACATGTTGTAAATAAAAAAAATTAAAAATGTCTAAAAATTCAAAATTATACAGAGCGTAGAAAATAAATATGTGTATTTTTGGTTTCGGTGTAATGTTACATACAATAACTTTATTTATCTCATCTTATTATTCTTGATTATTTCATTATTTTTAATTTTATTGAATTTAATATTATTATAAATATACTATTATTATATATTTCATAATTTTCTGACTATCTAATTATAATTCTGAATCCTTTGTAATATTATTACTATAAATTATTAAGTTATTATTAATTAATATACAATTTTTAAATTTTATATTTTTTTAATCATTACCAGGACTCGTGAGTTCATGCATTTGCATACGGCGGAGTACGATTGCGCGCGTTTTACCTTTTTAGGTATACGATTGCGCGCAGTGCCAGAATAACAAAAGAAAACATTTTAATTACTCAAAGGCTTACGATTGTGCGTGAAATTGGGTTCGACGTTGCCAAATGTATTACGTAAATAATTATACATTGTAATTTTTAAAAATATTTTTATTTGATTCAACTTACTTTGCGCCACCAAGCTTGTCCCAAGTGAAAACGGCATGTTTTAATTTGTACAGCCGGAAAAACTTCTTTTACTGCTTCAATAGCACCAATTTCAAAATCAATGTGAAGTATTTGAATTTTAAAAATAAGTGATTGTTTTTCGCATATACTGATTAAATACTTCCATACATTAATATATGTATTTTTAAATTTATCATTTAAAAAAAAATACACCAAAGGTACGTAAATGTCATTTTTATAACCATGAATGGTGTATAATTGCAAAAAAAATTTTGGAGCATATTCGAATATTCCGTCTGTAAATACATCGGTACAACTGATCAGACATTGAAGATTTTCTTCAGTGGTTAAATAAATAAAAGTAGAATCTTCGGGTAAATGTACAAACTTTTCCCCTCTAAACATTAAAAAATCTGCATCTTGAAATTCATTTATTTTTGTAATTGCATCTTCAGAAGATGTTGGATAGGGAGGGAGATTTTTTCTTCGTTCAATATACATTGCCTTTCTAATCGATTTTAAATCTTTATGTTCTAATTCAGTACTTACGCTATTCATAAGTTCATTTCTAATTAACTTTATTGGCCGGGTAGATATATTACTTGTAGCTTTTCGCTTGCAACTTTCTCTCAATACTTGTCGATCAATTTTTGTATCGGATCAACAGGATGGTTATGTTCACTAGCATTTTCTATAATTAAATCATCAATCGTCATCAACACTGTGGACGTACACTGTTTTTTACAGCACCTCCATCTTACATATCCATCAGCCCGCTGCCTAATACACCTAAATTTGTGCCCATTGACTAGCAACAAATCATTTCCCCTCTCCGATGTAATACGTCGAATTTCGTTTTTCCATTTTTAAAAATCAACACAAAATTTTACACTGTGACACAATTCAAACACCGAACACAACTGATAGTTAATTGATATAGTCACATTATGCACAATTATAGTATAGGTATATTCGTACATGTATGGACATTTACAATAATGATAATATTTTTGATAATATAACCAATTCATTCTTAGTGATGGGAAGTTTGTCTGATATCGGCAAAAATAAGTATTAAATAATCTACTATAATCTACTATGGTATCGTACGGATTTACCATGGACTATATATTTGGCAACGTTGCTTAAAAGTTAAAATAATATAACGCGCGCAATCGTATGCTTAAAAAGGTACCACTGATAAGGACCGCGCGCAATCGTATCGCGCCCTTTGCATATCAATCTTGCTAAGTCGTATTTAATGCTAGGTGACATAGAAATCCATTTCAAGGTACTGTATGTGAAATTTTATGTTGCATATTTTTGCATATTTAGAGGTTTTTTAAGTATTTGGCATATTTATGCATTTTTTTATTATATTGTGCATATTTTTACCGAAATTTGATCAAAATACAATAATTTATATTTGTACACAGTATAAATATATGGTAGTTTTTGCAACATCAAATTATTAAAAATAAAACGTATAGAGCAGATAAATCGAGTACAAACGTACGTATACGAACGTATAGCTACGTTGCCCGCATTAAGCAATTAGTAGAAAACATGTTATGTAACAATATGTAATATTATCTGACTCTTATCTTTTTGATACTTCCAAAATTTACTTATAGTATTTTTATTTTTTAATCTACATATTTTTAGATTTTTAATGAATATAAATGCATATTTCTGAACTTTTAAAGGTATATTTCAATGCATATTTTCCCAGCTTTTAGTGCATAAGTGCATACTTATTTAGGCATTTTTTAGACCATGAACTCACGAGCCCTGATCATTACCAATAAAAATGTATGTGACCTGCAAGTAATTATACTTAATTAACTACTTAATTATACTCTATAAGTGCATCCACCAAAATGGTTAATGCATACTTCATACAAGTTAATTGTTTTAAATAAAACCATGATAACTAGGGCTCGGATGTTTTTGAAATTGCATATTTTTCCTATTGATCCAATTTAATGCGGACCTAGAAACAAATTTAATTTCTGTTCTAATGAATCAAATAATACTATTTTTACTTTGTATATTTTTGCATATTTTACGATTTGATATTTTAAATGCACATTTTTGGGATTAAAAGAATAAAAATGCGTATTTCATTACATTTTCGAATTTTTTTAAAAAAAATTTGAATTAATGAGTGAATAAATGATAAATTATCGACCATAAGGGTTAGGTTAATCATATGAATTGTTTGTCACAAATATTTTTCGATTCAATTTTGATCAAATTAAAGACTATTGTATCACAGGGTAACGATCATATAGTAAATTAGTATACAGTATTAAAAAAATATAAAATATAAAAATAACTACCAATAAAACTATATACCTACTTATACATTCTAATACATTTAAAATTATTAATAACAATGGTAAAATTAATTTTATCCAGCATATTTTGGTATTTTTTTTTCTAAAATGCATATTTTATTTTTTTTTGGTGCATATTTTGAATGCATGTTTGATAATTTTTCAATGCATAAATGCATACATATAGTTATTATTTCATAAAAATTCGAGCTATATTGATAAATGTAATTAGATACAATGTGTCAGGACACCCTGTGCTTATTAATAAAAAAGATAACAATGAAAGTTACACAGACTATAATAATAATAATAATAATAATAATAATAATAATAATAATAATAATAATATAATAATAATACTATAATCATACTTATCGTTTACCCAGTAAATATTCATAATCCAATAATATTTTTTTAAATTCGTAATGTTCTTTACACATTAACATAGGCGCAAATAGGGGGGGCTTAGGTATTAGTACCCCCAATTTTACAATTAGCACCCTCATATAATGTTCGTGTTTATGTATCAAATACTTATTTTTAAACACGTCTTGTCTTCAGACATTTGGCTATTAGAGTATAATAGTATAATGCTGTTATGAAATATAAATGAAAACAATGTTACTCGATAGTCGACAATATTCACATTTTGTCGAGTTCAAATCTATTTATAGATCATTATTAAATATTATTTCCTAATTTATATATATTTTCTAATAAACCCGGTCGTCGCAGTCAGTTAATAATAATATTAATTATTATCACGTTCAGCACCGACTCTGATACGGTACGCGATGGCAACCAGTACACCGTACAGGTACCGTCGCGACCTAATCTACACCTTGTCAACCACCACCACGGGATACGACAGCGCGATACAGTCAACTTTCCCCACCTTGTCGAAAGACACAGGACGGGACGGGAAGACAGGTCGGCTTGACGAGTACCGGTCGTCGGATATTTCCGAAAACGATAACGGTCTGTTTTTCCGACACCGCGGAACGACAAACAACTGTCGTCGTTTTTTTTGTATACCAAACATTACGTTTGTTTAATTTGTTGTTTCACGTCTGTGACGAAATACGGTTTGTTGTTTACACTGTGCGTGTTAATATATTGTTTATTTTTCATCGTGTTTTTTTGTATACTCTGTATTTCGCCGCCGAATAAGATATAAAAGAGTTGTTAAAATATATTGGACATCAATACAAAAATTAATATATAGTGTATTTTGTGTTCAAATTTGAAAGTAACGACTTCCGAATACGTGACAACTCGACGCTCGACAATTCTATCACGAAATATTTATTTATAATATGAACATTCCCATGCCCACATCTAATTCAGAAAAAAACCCAATTACGATTAACGAATTACACTAGTTACTACTTGGTAATAGTGTTCACTTTTACCCAAGTTATCGTCAGTAAACTGTGTGTGATCGTGTTTGCCGTATGATAAATTGTAAAATTCAAATATTATATTACATTTAACACAGTTGCATTGATTAAAGTATTAGTTTTGATTTCAATATTACAAATACGTTATTTTGACATCAAGCTAACATGATAAATAAATTACAATAGAAATTCAGAACTAACCTATTATGTTTTTGAAATAACAATAATAATAGTTAAAATAATGTTTTTGTTATTTAGGTTGAAACTAATTAATATTCGACATAAATTTGTGTAGAACTTTTGAATCTAAAACAATTAATGTTAAAATGAACCCAAAACATTGATAAGGTGTCACTACTTAGTTATCTATAAATAAGTACAGTGGAGTGTTAATTTAACTTCACAAATGATTAAATTGACTAAATGAAAAAATTTTAAAACGAACCCAAAACATTATAAGGTTTTCACTACTTAGTTATTTATAAATAAGTATAGTGGAGTGTTGGTTTAAACACAGATTATAATTAATGATAGTTAACTTTAATTCACAAACGATCAACTTGACACCGTGGCGCGTTGTTATCACAAAAAAACGGCAGTTAACGATTATAAAAATGAAAATGTAATTCAACCAACATCAAAAATGTGAACATGTGCTGTGCTGTTTTTTGTCTCTTGATAATTTTATTTGGCGATTATTTTTTTTAAATATTCTTGTGTAATCTGCAGTAGTTAGTGTATCCAATTAATTTAAGTTCACCACGCCTTGGGTAGTATAATACCTATGTAGGTATTTTCGAAAATTATTCGAAAATTAAATATTTATAGATAATGTCGGACTATTTACCAATGGATAACAGTGGCAGTCAATTGTCTGAAGTAAGTACACTAAAGTTAAATTAGTTGTATATATTATATTATATTAGTTACTTATTTTTGAAACATGTAAAAATGTATGTAGGTTTGTAGTTTGTTTTAATTGACTTTGATGTAATTTTTTTTTTAACTAATTTCATTATAGGCGTTGTTTGATAGCTTTATTGTTCCCGACCCTAATGCTGCTTTGATAGACATATCAGCTGAATATGTTCAACAAATTCCTGAACAAATTTCTGAATATTGTATTTCGAATAATGAAAAACAAACTAGAGTAGCTCGTAGCAATAATAGATATTCTCCATATGATTCCTCTTCATCTCGCAGTTCTTCAGTTAGTTCTGTTCACAGTCACAAAACATTTGGTACATATAATCCAATGAATTGGACTTCACAGGTATTGTGCATTTATGAATTTAGAAATAAATAATAACATTAATAACTTATGATTATAATATATTCTTTAACATTGGTATAATATATTATTGAAACGTAGTTTCTTATGGCGCGATATGAACGGAGGGACCCTAGCCCAGAAAAACTGCGCGTAACGAAAATAAACGCGTAAATTATACGCTATTTCTCTTACTCTTTACCGCTTTCTCTATACTCCTGTCCCTCTCGCTCTACGGCCGGCTACGCGTTGTTTGTTTCCATGGCACGTGCATCTTTGGCATTAAAAGTTTTTATTATCTATCTACACGTCGTATCATATGGTAAATTATTTTTAAGAAATTTGGTTTTAATGATAATTAAAATACATATATAGTAAATAATATATAATATAATACATATAATTAAAATATATATTATATGTATTATATTATATTACATTTTATTATATACTATATGCATATTTATTATAATATAATAAAAATGATATTATAATAATAAAATACTTATCCATGTAACTAATGGCTTATGTTATAGTACAGTTGGGAAATTAGTTAAACTTGACTTCGATAATAATAATTTTCAGACATAAATACATACATATTATTTTATCAATTTTTCCCAATAGCGGACACCTCTCAATAGCGGACAATTTGGTAGGTCCCGTGAGTGTCCGCTATTCAGAGGTTTTACTGTAACACTGTATGTCGAGCATGGTTAGAATTTTGTGGTTCAAAAAAGATTGGCGTCAAAAACATACGTGTCTTATTCAGTTTTTACAAACCTATCATCTCGATGATTGAATATGAACAATAATAATAATTCAATGTATTTTTCAATGTTCGTAATTTCAATGAATTAAATAAAAAAAACCTGATAAAATTATATTTACTTTCATTTCGAATATTTCCACTGAAATTAATCTGTAACCTATAAAACTGCCAAAGAAACTACGTTTCTACCGGGTGTCCTATGACAGCACTCATTTTTATATATACCAATATATTATTTTATATTATTATGTACAAATCTATAGTTTAAAATCAATATGTACCTATACAACTTATTCATATAGACTATTATGGACCTATTAGAAAGCACTAATGATGGCAGATTCATATTAGCTGATTCCAAACTTAACAATGGTTGTCTCTCAGACGAAGGTCAAAACACTTTGACAAAATTACTTATTAATTTTATTTTTCAAGATCAGAGCAAGTATGTTGTATGTTGTGTGTTGTATATATAGATTCAAATGATTCTGAGATACCTACCTACCTACTTTCAATCTTTAATATGTTATACATGATATAGATATACTTTTAGACTACAGTCTGTTAATTTATATTTATTTATTTGAGTACAACTAAAGTGCAAGTATTAGGTATTGAAAATATTATTTTCAGTGTTATTAACTTATTCTAAGTCATAGGTAAATATGTATATTTTATTTTCAGGGGAACTGATTTTTTTTTCCGAAAAATATCTAGCTTAATTATTGAAATTTTTCCTAAGGAAGAACAGGTTAGCATAAAAATAAAAAAATATATTTAATAGCTAAATACCACCAAACTTTAATTCATGATTGTTTCACTGTCAAAAACCCTGATAATATTTTATTTAGAAAGTTTACTTTATACCTTTATACCGGCCAAAGCTGAAGGTCCCAATTAATCACATGCCAAAGGCAAATTGGTTGAGCGTTGGAAGAATGTGTCTAGAAGATTGAGGAGTGTTGGCGCTATTGATCTGATTCTTTTTGTAACACTGAATCCAATATTACTTTTTCTGGTATTTATTTTGATTGAGAATTTAAATAAAATCCACATATGGTTATAGTTACTTATATTTTGTACTTAATAATCTAGGTGATATTCAAGAAGTAAAAGAGTGGCTTAAAAATGAAGGACGTTCTGCATTGTTTGAAGAAATAAAAGAAAAATGGATATTAACCCATGAAATAAGAAAAGCTGAGTTTCCTAACCTAAAACCACACAACCTTAATGATTTGTTTGAATCCTGGATTGTTTTGAAAAGTCCTAGAGGTCATGAGCTTGTAAGTTTGTCTAATCAATTTTATTCTTATTTCCAAAATTATTTACATTTAATGCCTAATGTTGTTTTGTAGATTTCCGAAGATTTCTTTTTAGACTATCCTAGTCAGAAAACATTGTTTCCAGATTGGAAAGCATATCTTACAAAATGGATTGAGGTTTCTAATATATTAATTAATGTGAGGAGAAGCTCTATTAAAGATAAACACGCAAAAGATTTGTTAAGTCAATTAGATTCTGTGCAAATTTATAAAGGTGAACAATTTTGATATAATTTTATATTTTAAACTAATTTTATTACACTAATGCTATATACTGAAATCGCCCAGTTGCCAATCCCTTTTTATAGGCTCCCCTCTGGCCTAGTACTATTATTGTTGTTAATTATTTAAAAATAATTATTAATTGTTTGTTATAGTTGAAACTAAAAGTAAAATTACATGTAATTTTTAGATAACAATAATGCTGATGTTATTAAAATTTTATTGATCCCATATCTAATACCAACAAAAACAATCATTAAAAAATGTGATATGAGTGGTGTAAAAAAAAATTGGAAACCATCTTTAGAAGAATCAGCCAGATCTTTTGTCACAGTTGTGCCAGTAAGTTATGCCACACCTGTATTTAATATTTATGTATAATCTAAAATTAAAATTTTTATTTTTTATAGAATATTTCAGAAATAGAATCAGACATTATTCAAAGAAGAAATAAATATTTTCAATTTAGTTGTACTATTCAGCCATTTGTGTACTTAGTTGGTGAAGATTTGTCCTCAATCAGTCAATATTATATTCGTGTAGATAATCAACTTTGGACATTCAACAGCCCATTAGAAGCACTAAACGCTTGTTTTAAATTATACTTTGGCCTTAACTGTTTGTACCCTCGTGAATGTTACGAGTCGTGGATTTTCATTCAACATCATGTTTATGGACTGAAAACTGAATATGACCAGCTATCTGCCATTACTACATCTATATCCAATAAGTTTAACATATTAAATACACAGTAATTACCCATTTGTATTATCTTATTAATGTAATATATCTAAAATAGGAAGTTTATAATATTAAGTTAGTTATATAAGTTATATATTAGGGATCAGTCATGAGTTATATTTGTTTTCTTTGTAATACAAAACTGAAGACTATTACTCAGTTCCTCAGTTAATTTATCATTTAAAAATCATTTTTTAATATATTAATGACTGAAGTTCAAAGTACTAAATAAAATTTGTTAGGTACTAAATATTGTTTTTTTTTAGTTTATATTGATATAAAATATTTTAATATAAAAGTATCTACTACAACTTATACATTTATGTAAGTAATAATTATCAACATTTTTATTATGTATAAAAATTGTAAATGTAATTACTTTATATTTATAATAAACAATATTTTTCTTTTAATTATGTACATGCATTTTGTATTTATTTATTTCCTTATATTTTTTAAAATAATTTATTAATTCAACAAAATAGTTGGTAAGTTTCAAAAAAGTTGTCCACAATTGTCTTATTTTGCTATTTATTGTTTATATAATAAGAAATAGTAATCAAGCAATTAATATTGAAATAAAAATTTATCAAAAATACATAAGAATAACTTTTTAATTTTGAATACTCTTTTTGGTTAAAATACAAGCAATAAGGACTAGTTTCAAACTAATGATAGTTAGTCAATTCAAATAGTTTTTATTTTAAATTAGCAAATACTTGTAGTTTGAATTACAAGATAACATGGTTAAATTGAAAGTTTCTTATGTTCAAATGAAAGCATTAGGTATTAGTTTTAACACTATATGTAGTAATTTCAACTACTAAACTACTATTTGATTACACTCATTTTCATGTTGATTTGACCTCATAGTTTCTGATTTTAAGTACAGACTGAAGTTAAATTGACACTATTTGATGTTATAACAACTAATTGAACAGGTTATAAGTAATTCCTTATGAGTGTTAATAATTTTAAACTTAATCAATGTTAGATTAACTACAAATTCGCCTTAGCTCAAAAACGACCCTCAGATGTGAATAATTATGACACTTTTAGTAGTTGATTTAATCTCAGATTTCTATGTGTGTATAAGTGGCATAAAAATCAATATTATATTTTGAAAAAAATATGACATAATGGAAATACCAATCTTAACAGCAGGCTTATAGATAACCTAGTGTTAAAATTTTGAACATCATGTATGAACAACAGAAAACATTTTATGAATTTTTATCTACAAAATAACTTGCAAATTTTCGCAATTTTTACATATTTCGTATAAATTGGAACTTTGAGCACTTATAAAAAAAAATTGTGACTTACGATTTTAGATTTTTTTTTATCAGTTAAGGAACAACTTATAAGAAACCTTGTATTAAATTTTCAAGATTTTCTGGGCAGCCAAAAAAATTTTATCGTTGTTTAAAAAAATAATACTTAAAAAAATTGAAAATTTCAATTGTCTATAAATAGCTCAATAAAAGTCAAAATACTTTGAAAAATTAATGGTGTACAGATAACGCTAATCTAAACATTTGGTAAAAATTTACATCGATTAGTTTTTGAGTTATAGCAAAATAAAAAATTTGATTATGTCGAAAACTGGTTTTGCGTAAAAACTCCCGTTTTTCCCAAAATTTTTTAGGGTTTTTCCCGTCGCATTTAAAAAATATTGAAAATTTACTTTTGACCCCCCAAAGTACCAAATAGATTCACTTTCCTTTCAGAAAAGTTGCTACATAAGGCAATCGAAGCATTTTTACTGCCAAAAAAGGTGTCGTCAGACACAAAAAAAAAAGTAAAAAAAAAATTTAAAAAAAAAAACACACATCATTGTAAAACCAATAGATTGCATCACTCCGTTCAGAATCTAAAATAGTAAAATTGTCGAGGAAAACCTTTAGCTAAAAAAAATTAAAATAAAACAGTTTTTAACTATTTTTTTGGATTTCATATTTGATTTAGGCATGAAAGTGCCCACAAAAGTCAACTCAACAAAAATTACCTGGTTTAAATAGTAAAACTTATATTATATTACAATATTTGTTAAGCTTAACAACAGGTACCTATCATTATTAATTGTATGTGAACAAAAGTAACTGATTTTCAATTCAGCTAAGTTACTTTTTCTAATTAACTTGTAATTTTTACAAGTTAACTTAAATGTTAAGTAATTTTAGCTTAAACATTTCTATATTACCCAAACGGAATGAGTTAAAAATATTAGTTAACTTGTCCAGACATGAAAATATATTTATTATCTATTGACTTTAATTGAGTTATTTATTTATTTCGTTGTATTCTTTACTCAAAAATGAATGAAGTTGTACAATTTTCGCGATTTTTTTTTACTCTAAATCAATAAAAATATACGTCCATATATGTCATTTTTTAATTAAAATAATTTCATCAAATTTCTTATCCGTAAATTTATTTACACTAGGAATTCGTAAAATAAAATCGTTTGAAAACTCAATTAAATAATTAATAATGAATGCTTTGCGTTAAAAGAAAAAAAATTTTAAACAATCCTTCTCTCTTTTTATTTAAAAATTAACTTTTATCATTTAGTAAAATAATGCATTCGTTATAATGTTTATTATAATACTCGTACTAAATTTACAAATGAATATACACATTTTAGATTCTGAACGGAGTGATGGAATCTATTGGTTTTACAATGATGTGTGTTTTTTTTTTTTTCTTATTTTTGTTAAAGAATGGTTAAGATTTCAAAGTATTTTGACATATTTTGACTTATTTATAGACAATTTAAATTTTCGATTTTTGTAAGATTTTTGTTTTTAAACATCTATAAAATTTAATTGGCAGACCGAAAACTCTTGAAAATTTAATACAAGATTTACAATAAGTTAAACTTATCGTAACTAAAAAATATCGGTGATCGGTTTAATCAATTTTTTTTTATAAGCCCTTAAAGCTCAAATTTGTATAAAATGTGTAAAAATCACGATAATTTGCAAGTTATTTTGTAGATAAAAATTCATAAAATTTTTTTCTGTTCATACTTAAGGTTCAAAATTTTAACAATAGGTTATCTATAAGCTACTCTTCAAAAATCTTTAAAATAATTTCTTCCGGACTTAGAGGAAAAAATTTTATATACTTATTACAATATTTATAAATAACAATGTATTATATCCTAGACAAACATATCATCTCCGTTCAGAATCGTTTTTCGTATACAATGATACCTATCAATGAATTCAAATTTAACAAATCCATTATAATGACCTATCCTATGAAGAGTCGCATTTCACCACCAAGTGTACAGCAGAGCGAGGCCCATCCGGTTCTTTTTTTTTCTACCTTGTATTTACATGTAAAAATCAAATCTTATATTTTATTAGTAGGGTTCAGACGCTGAAAATGACTGTAATATGTACGTATTTATGCTCTTAAAATTAAACAAAAATATATTCAAAATACAGACAAAAAATACATAAAATATGTATTTTAGTTAAAAATAAAACTTAAAACATGCAAAATAAAATTTATTTTATCTTTAATAAGTATTGAGAACAAAAATGTATTATTATTGTATAAATAATACTTGACGTACTATTTAATAATTTTGAATTTTTATTTAATTTTTCATTATTTTATTAAAGAAAGATTTTTTAGAAAATATGCCTACAATATTTTTATATACTTATATTTTCTTTATGTTTATCTCATATTTATATTATACAAATACATAAATATATATATATATATATATATATATATCATAATGGGATTTAATATTAGTTACACATATGATTAAAAATTATTATATTTTTGATTTTTTAATCAATTTGACATTTTATTTTCAAAACTTATTTTATATCGATTGATAGTAAGATGGTTGTATATAAAATATTTGTACAGTAATTATTCGATTTTATAATATTTTACTATCTATATATTACTATTCTGTTAATATTGTATTGCTTTATATCTGTATAAGTCTGTTAGATATATGATCACTAGGGTTCGAAAGTTGTAGGAATTGCATATTGTTCTGTATGTTCCCAATTTATAGCAGACTGAACTAGAAATCTGAACTATACAATGGTGATTTAAAAAATTGAAAATTGAAAACGCATATTTTGTGAATTTTAGCTAAAAAAAATGCATATTTCATTGATTTTGCACTCATCTAAAAAAAATGTTAATAACTTTAGAATTTTATTTTTCTTGTCTGTATACTTACTTTAATTAATATTGAATATATAAAATTCAAAATTATCAACGAATATATTTATTGCTATTGTCACAGTCAACAATTAATTTAATAACAACGATGTGATATGCATTTAGTCTATCATGTCAAAATGCCGAAATACTTATGTTAAGTACTTTTTATCTTAACGTCAAAATGTTTACCAATTATACATTTTTTTCAGTTATAAATAGTTTTTATGTATATTATTGATAATTAACAACATCAGGTGTGTTTTTTTTTTGCGTATTTATTATTATTTTTTTTGGATATTTAATGCATATTTTGCAACATTTTCGTGCATATTTTGCAATTTTTTTGTACATATTTTGTCTTTTTTATCTTCTACAACTTCCGAGCCCTAATGATCTCAAATGATGAAATAAATTTATAAAAATGATATTTATACTTAAATGAAAAAAAAATGAAATCGATTGTAAAAGTTACATAAAAATGGTTTACAATTTTTCTTAATGACCTAAATAATTAAAAAAAATAACCGGATGGGCCTCGCTTTGCTGTACAGTTAGGGGTGGAGTGCGACTCTTCATAGGATAGGTCATTATAATGGATTTGTTAAATTTGAATTCATTGATAGATATCATTGTATACGAAAAACGATTCTGAACGGAGATGATATGTTTGTCTAGGATATAATACATTGTTATTTATAAATATTGTAATAAGTATATAACATTTTGGGTAACACTTAATTTAAAAATATAACCGTTCCATTTGAATTTTCCAAAAACATAAACAAATTTTTATCATTTATATAGACGGAGCATCCTTAAAAAAAGAGAAATTACAACTAAACATTAAAGTTATATAATACTAAACATAGTTGCTATGACTGGAAAATAGTAATAGATCCAAAATATATTATCAGCAAGTAAATCAATAGAAAATCTCAAAATATACTGAATCGGATACAATGTTTTGAGAAAATTAATTCCCAAGTGGTACAAGTGTTAGAAATGGAAACTATATCAATATAATGACAAAATCAATGTATCATCTAACATTTATATGTTTCAAAATGAACAATATAACATATGATTGTAATAACTTTTCCACATTTGAAAAAAATAATTAAAAGATAGTTAAATTGAATTTAAAGTGAATTTATACAATGTGACAAATAATAATTGATAAACCATAATTCAACAAATGAATTATTACGTAAGGTTTAATAGATCAAATTATCAGAGTTTTAATGAAATTATGCTGTTAGGTCAGATTTGTTTAAAATTTGAACTTCACAGCCTTTAGATTGTTACATATCTTAAGTATGCATCTATGATGCGCGAATATTTACAATTTATTACATCGAAGTATTAATATTTGAGATACATTTGACAAAAACAGTGTATAATATTAAAGATTTTTTATATATAAATCGTACTTTAAGATATATTTCATATGAAACTAATTGCCTTATAGAAATTTAGTATGGCTTGAGTTGGAGTACTGAGAATCATTTGCACACAAACGAAATATGAAGACAGCAGTATAACTATTACGGCAACAACAACCTAAAACAAAAATTAAATTTTATAAGCATCATAATAAACTAGAATAAACCTTAAATAAATATAAAAATATAATATATGAAATTATGTTGAAAAGCCTGATTTGTTTAAAATTTGAACTTCACAGATTTTAGATTGATATATATCATAAGTATGCATCTATGATGGGCGAATATTTACAACTCATAACATCAAAGTATTAATATTTGAGATACATTTGACAAAAAAAGTGTATAATATTAAAAAATATTTATATATAAATCGTACTTTAAGATATATTTCATATGAAACTAATTGCCTTATAGAAATTTAGTATGGCTTGAGTTGGAGTACTGAGAATCATTTGCACACAAACGAAAAATGAAGACAGCAGTATAACTATAACGGCATCAACAACCTAAAAAAAAATTGAATTTTATTAGCATCATAGTAAACTAGATTAAACCTTAAATAAATATAAAGTTATGGGTTACACTTAATTTAAGAATATAACCGTTCCATTTGAATTTTCCAAAAACATAAACAAATTTTTATCATTTATATAGACGGATCATCCTTAAAAAAAGAGAAATTACAGCTAAACATTAAAGTTATATAATACTAAACATAGTTGCTATGACTGGAAAATAGTAATAGATCCAAAATATATTATCAGCAAGTAAATCAATAGAAAATCTCAAAATATTCTGAATCGGATACAATGTTTTGAGAAAATTAATTCCCAAGTGGTACAAGTGTTAGAAATGGAAACTATATCAATATAATGACAAAATCAATGTATCATCTAACATTTATATGTTTCAAAATGAACAATATAACATATGATTGTAATAACTTTTCCACATTTGAAAAAAATAATTAAAAGATAGTTAAATTGAATTTAAAGTGAATTTATACAATGTGACAAATAATAATTGATAAACCATAATTCAACAAATGAATTATTACGTAAGGTTTAATAGATCAAATTATCAGAGTTTTAATGAAATTATGCTGTTAGGTCAGATTTGTTTAAAATTTGAACTTCACAGCCTTTAGATTGTTACATATCTTAAGTATGCATCTATGATGCGCGAATATTTACAATTTATTACATCGAAGTATTAATATTTGAGATACATTTGACAAAAACAGTGTATAATATTAAAGATTTTTTATATATAAATCGTACTTTAAGATATATTTCATATGAAACTAATTGCCTTATAGAAATTTAGTATGGCTTGAGTTGGAGTACTGAGAATCATTTGCACACAAACGAAATATGAAGACAGCAGTATAACTATTACGGCAACAACAACCTAAAACAAAAATTAAATTTTATAAGCATCATAATAAACTAGAATAAACCTTAAATAAATATAAAAATATAATATATGAAATTATGTTGAAAAGCCTGATTTGTTTAAAATTTGAACTTCACAGATTTTAGATTGATATATATCATAAGTATGCATCTATGATGGGCGAATATTTACAACTCATAACATCAAAGTATTAATATTTGAGATACATTTGACAAAAAAAGTGTATAATATTAAAAAATATTTATATATAAATCGTACTTTAAGATATATTTCATATGAAACTAATTGCCTTATAGAAATTTAGTATGGCTTGAGTTGGAGTACTGAGAATCATTTGCACACAAACGAAAAATGAAGACAGCAGTATAACTATAACGGCATCAACAACCTAAAAAAAAATTGAATTTTATTAGCATCATAGTAAACTAGATTAAACCTTAAATAAATATAAAGTTATGGGTTACACTTAATTTAAGAATATAACCGTTCCATTTG
Source organism: Sipha maydis (assembly GCA_034509805.1). Lineage (NCBI taxonomy): Eukaryota > Metazoa > Arthropoda > Insecta > Hemiptera > Aphididae > Sipha > Sipha maydis. The sequence goes on along the minus strand of JASXSY010001491.1, from coordinate 4,221 downwards.
AATTTTCCAAAAACATAAACAAATTTTTATCATTTATATAGACGGATCATCCTTAAAAAAAGAGAAATTACAGCTAAACATTAAAGTTATATAATACTAAACATAGTTGCTATGACTGGAAAATAGTAATAGATCCAAAATATATTATCAGCAAGTAAATCAATAGAAAATCTCAAAATATACTGAATCGGATACAATGTTTTGAGAAAATTAATTCCCAAGTGGTACAAGTGTTAGAAATGGAAACTATATCTATAAAATGACAAAATCAATGTATCATCTAACATTTATATGTTTCAAAATGAACAATATAACATATGATTGTAATAACTTTTCCACATTTGAAAAAAATAATTAAAAGATAGTTAAATTGAATTTAAAGTGAATTTATACAATGTGACAAATAATAATTGATAAACCATAATTCAACAAATGAATTATTACGTAAGGTTTAATAGATCAAATTATCAGAGTTTTAATGAAATTATGCTGTTAGGTCAGATTTGTTTAAAATTTGAACTTCACAGCCTTTAGATTGTTACATATCTTAAGTATGCATCTATGATGCGCGAATATTTACAATTTATTACATCGAAGTATTAATATTTGAGATACATTTGACAAAAACAGTGTATAATATTAAAGATTTTTTATATATAAATCGTACTTTAAGATATATTTCATATGAAACTAATTGCCTTATAGAAATTTAGTATGGCTTGAGTTGGAGTACTGAGAATCATTTGCACACAAACGAAATATGAAGACAGCAGTATAACTATTACGGCAACAACAACCTAAAACAAAAATTAAATTTTATAAGCATCATAATAAACTAGAATAAACCTTAAATAAATATAAAAATATAATATATGAAATTATGTTGAAAAGCCTGATTTGTTTAAAATTTGAACTTCACAGATTTTAGATTGATATATATCATAAGTATGCATCTATGATGGGCGAATATTTACAACTCATAACATCAAAGTATTAATATTTGAGATACATTTGACAAAAAAAGTGTATAATATTAAAAAATATTTATATATAAATCGTACTTTAAGATATATTTCATATGAAACTAATTGCCTTATAGAAATTTAGTATGGCTTGAGTTGGAGTACTGAGAATCATTTGCACACAAACGAAAAATGAAGACAGCAGTATAACTATAACGGCATCAACAACCTAAAAAAAAATTGAATTTTATTAGCATCATAGTAAACTAGATTAAACCTTAAATAAATATAAAGTTATGGGTTACACTTAATTTAAGAATATAACCGTTCCATTTGAATTTTCCAAAAACATAAACAAATTTTTAACATTTATATAGACGGATCATCCTTAAAAAAAGAGAAATTACAGCTAAACATTAAAGTTATATAATACTAAACATAGTTGCTATGACTGGAAAATAGTAATAGATCCAAAATATATTATCAGCAAGTAAATCAATAGAAAATCTCAAAATATTCTGAATCGGATACAATGTTTTGAGAAAATTAATTCCCAAGTGGTACAAGTGTTAGAAATGGAAACTATATCAATATAATGACAAAATCAATGTATCATCTAACATTTATATGTTTCAAAATGAACAATATAACATATGATTGTAATAACTTTTCCACATTTGAAAAAAATAATTAAAAGATAGTTAAATTGAATTTAAAGTGAATTTATACAATGTGACAAATAATAATTGATAAACCATAATTCAACAAATGAATTATTACGTAAGGTTTAATAGATCAAATAATCAGAGTTTTAATGAAATTATGCTGTTAGGTCAGATTTGTTTAAAATTTGAACTTCACAGCCTTTAGATTGTTACATATCTTAAGTATGCATCTATGATGCGCGAATATTTACAATTTATTACATCGAAGTATTAATATTTGAGATACATTTGACAAAAACAGTGTATAATATTAAAGATTTTTTATATATAAATCGTACTTTAAGATATATTTCATATGAAACTAATTGCCTTATAGAAATTTAGTATGGCTTGAGTTGGAGTACTGAGAATCATTTGCACACAAACGAAATATGAAGACAGCAGTATAACTATTACGGCAACAACAACCTAAAACAAAAATTAAATTTTATAAGCATCATAATAAACTAGAATAAACCTTAAATAAATATAAAAATATAATATATGAAATTATGTTGAAAAGCCTGATTTGTTTAAAATTTGAACTTCACAGATTTTAGATTGATATATATCATAAGTATGCATCTATGATGCGCGAATATTTACAACTCATAACATCAAAGTATTAATATTTGAGATACATTTGACAAAAAAAGTGTATAATATTAAAAATTTATTTATATATAAATCGTACTTTAAGATATATTTCATATGAAACTAATTGCCTTATAGAAATTTAGTATGGCTTGAGTAGGAGTACTGAGAATCATTTGCACACAATCGAAATATGAAGACAGCAGTATAACTATAACGGCATCAACAACCTAAAAAAAAATTGAATTTTATTAGCATCATAGTAAACTAGATTAAACCTTAAATAAATATAAAGTTATGGGTTACACTTAATTTAAGAATATAACCGTTCCATTTGAATTTTCCAAAAACATAAACAAATTTTTATCATTAATATAGACGGAGCATCCTTAAAAAAAGAGAAATTACAACTAAACATTAAAGTTATATAATACTAAACATAGTTGCTATGACTGGAAAATTGTAATAGTTCCAAAATATATTATCAGCAAGTAAATCAATAGAAAATCTCAAAATATACTGAATCGGATACAATGTTTTGAGAAAATTAATTCCCAAGTGGTACAAGTGTTAGAAATGGAAACTATATCTATATAATGACAAAATCAATGTATCATCTAACATTTATATGTTTCAAAATGAACAATATAACATATGATTGTAATAACTTTTCCACATTTGAAAAAAATAATTAAAAGATAGTTAAATTGAATTTAAAGTGAATTTATACAATGTGACAAATAATAATTGATAAACCATAATTCAACAAATGAATTATTACGTAAGGTTTAATAGATCAAATTATCAGAGTTTTAATGAAATTATGCTGTTAGGTCAGATTTGTTTAAAATTTGAACTTCACAGCCTTTAGATTGTTACATATCTTAAGTATGCATCTATGATGCGCGAATATTTACAATTTATTACATCGAAGTATTAATATTTGAGATACATTTGACAAAAACAGTGTATAACATTAAAAAGTATTTATATATAAATCGTACTTTAAGATATATTTCATATGAAACTAATTGCCTTATAGAAATTTAGTATGGCTTGAGTTGGAGTACTGAGAATCATTTGCACACAAACGAAATATGAAGACAGCAGTATAAATATTACGGCAACAACAACCTAAAACAAAAATTAAATTTTATAAGCATCATAATAAACTAGAATAAACCTTAAATAAATATAAAAATATAATGTATGAAATTATGTTGAAAAGCCTGATTTGTTTAAAATTTGAACTTCACAGATTTTAGATTGATATATATCATAAGTATGCATCTATGATGGGCGAATATTTACAACTCATAATGTAAGGTCGCCAAGTATATATTAAAAAATATATTTAACTCGACGATTTATGGTGGACTGTATATATAAAAATTAAGATAATTGATACTTTGTTGTGAAATATATATTATAATAAAAACAACACTTTAATAATACAATGTAATAAAAAAAAATGGTAACTACGTCCAACAATACCCCTCGCGGTATGTATTTACGTCCCGTGCGACGCAATTAAAACTATGTTTGTTCCCAAACGGTACGTGAGTCTGCCCGGGTGGGTCTCACTATACCTTTGGTACAAATATCTCCTCTCTTAGACACTGCGTAAGTCAGCCCGGGTGGGTCTTACTACAGTGCTAAAAGAAGAGTGAACGACTGTGCACTAAGGCAGCTTGCTTAAATACCCCGTTAACAGACCAAAATAATAAAAATACAATATTAAAAATACGATACATTGCGCAATAAGATTTTCCAAAGACAATTGGGCCGAAATATTAAATAATTAGATGATAATGATGGAAACATGTACTAATATAAATATAAATCATAAGACAGATAATTAAAATAATAAAACACATAATTGCAATAATAAGAGGTACAGATAACTGTCTTGAAACATAATACAAAAATATAATTATAATTAATAAATTATTCAAACATTC
>JASXSY010001490.1:0-112729 GCA_034509805.1 Sipha maydis | reverse complement strand
GCGTGAAATGCACTATGGACTATTCACGCCTAAGGTTATTATAATACGTGGAACAGAGTAAAAACAAAACCCGAGACGTCTCGAGGGATGTACGTTTGGATGTTATCTCCCGCCGGTTCGTTGACTCTGTTTACGTGGGATTGCGGGGAAAAAATAGATTTATTGCGCGTCGAAGAAAAACGTTGCCAAATATAATAACACATTCGATAATTATAATAATATTAATAATAATAATAATGTGTACAGAAACGAATCGATGCCAAAGCAACGCCGCCGGGAACTCGACCCGATCGTTGTAATATATTCCAATACAGAGTGATATGTGTAAGCGGAAACGTTTAACGCGTCAAGTGAAGTCGGTCGAACGTGTTAACTAATACATGATGTTAGATTAGGTACTGTGGTCAGTGCAAATATGGTGTCCGTTGGTCACTGTGACGTCAAGAACGTCATCGGACACGCAGAACGGGGAAACACGTCGTTTTATTTTTTTTCGATCGTTAAAAACCGCATTTTGCGAGTATTTTTCGCCTTCGTCTTTCCGCACCACGTCGTCATCATTCGGTCTGATGTTCGCAAAGCGAAAAATGAATAATAATACAACACCTTTATTACTGTATTGATGTGCTGCTAGAGTTGAACGTAAATAAGAAATATACTCGACGTCACGGAATCACATTTTCCCGTGGCAACAATCTTTTCGATTCACTATGTTTCCGAGACGTTATTATTAGTCATTATCGATCCGACGTCGTCAGATTTCTATGCACAGTGTTTTGGTATTATTACGCTCGTACAGGAAAACGGTAATCTGATTCGCATCTATTGTTCCACAATAATTCTTTGGGGGTCTGTAAACTCTCACCGACTTTTTATTTGCGACTTCACATCCGTTACGTATCTTTTTTGTTTGAACCGTTAGCACTCCACCCTCCGTCAATGGACCAGGTATTTTTAATTTCTGTTATTTCTTGAAACCTTGCGAGTGGTTGCACTGGTTCCATAGATTTAGTTGATCGGGTTTGTAGTGATAACACCGATATTTTTTATAGAAAATTTTATTTATATACATGCAATACAAGTTATATGTTATATATTGGTATATTGGGTACATAATACTAAACCAGACGAAAAAATAAAAAACCTATGGAATTTCCTATGGAAATTATGTGCACACGGATTCGCATAGTAGTGCAGCCCGAGCAACGTTCTAGACTGCTAAAGCTCATTACCAAAACCTGGTGGACTGTTGTATACTAATCGATACAATGATAACACTTTCTTTATAATAAGTCGTGTCTACAGTTCACGCTGAGTGATCGAAAAATGTAACGATAATAGTGAACAAATGTGTCTTATGGCGGCAAAATATTATGCTAGACTTCACGTGCACTTTAATTCGTTTAAACGTGTTAAATCGCGTGCATTCGTTTTGCAATGTATGGCCTTTGTTTGAACTCAATTAAAATATGTTTGCAAAAACAACAGAATCCGTTGTATTATTCATATTCGCCGATCGCGAAGACCATCGGCTCCGAAGTATTGCGGTATTTAGCATGTGTCGCTCACTACTGTTCGAACGAGAACAAGCGTTAATTTTATATATTTGTTTTTCAAGTAACACCAAACGTAATCATTATTAGCCAACTATACCAATAGTTCACGCGTTAATATTATGCTTTCTATTAGTAGTTTACAAATAGTCTCTTTGTCGATAATATTATTTTTTTTCAATTTTTGTTGAATATCTGCTGATTTTAAGAAAATAAATCAACAATGTTTACATCACATTTGATCGATACGCGAATAACATCAGTTTCAAAACTACATAATATCTCCACTATTTGCAACGAATGTAGAACATTTTTTTCGTTGTATAGTAAACGTTGAATAAGATATGTCTGTAATAAATAAGTTGTGTTTGCATTCTAGAGTTCTAAAAGTTATCTCTTGAACGGCTTCTGAAATATACATAATAGTATACGATTTTCAAATCAGTACCTATGAAACTTGTGGACAATATTTACATATGAATTTATTGATAGAGTTATCTTTATTATATAATCTTGTTTCGTTAATACTTAAATATTTTCTGTTTAGATCGATCAACAATAATTTAATTTTGCCGCGAAAATTATCAAAATCTTTAATTGCTGATCAATGTTAAAAATTGAAAAAATCATAGTTTTTAAATGTTGAGGATAGCTTTCGAAATATTCGGTATTAAAAATGTGCCACTGAACAATTATGTTGTCGTTATTCTGTTGAGTATTGGGTTGGCTGGGATGATTTTTCAAAACAACTGGGCTTTTACACGTGCTTCATTGGTTTATTCTTCTGACAGTATGATGCGTCAGGAGATATGTTTTCTGGGTTAGGCACACTTTAGTCACCATCGCAGTACAGATGGACCAGTCCAAGATTACGTGATTCTTGTTTACAGGGTTTAAAATTTCAATGATCATATTTAATCAAAAGATTAGATTTCTGTGAAATCAAACGGTGAAATAACTTTTTTATGGTCTGAGGAGCATAGACGGAAATTTGATTGAATTTTAGGGCTTAAATGTCAATTGTTGCAAAATAAGTACCTATTTTAATATCTTATTCTACGAAATTTAATAATTTTGGGGAGCTTTTGATATTTTTGGGGGAATTAGCTCCCAAGCACCCCCCAATCACCGCCTATGCTGAGGAGTCTAAAACGTATAAATTAAATCGTCCGTAACCACGTTAAATAATAACAGCAAACCATCCAACGTAACAAAAGGTGATCGTAGTAGATGTTAAGACTTAAAATTGACTCTCGATCATTAATAGTGTTTTTAGAATAATTATTTTTATAGATGTAAGATACTTGGGACATTTCTCTAAAAATATAATTTTCATTTTTAAGTTTTATTTTTCGTTTTGCTTAGTTGACAGTATAATATATGAAATAAAATGAATTTGATATCAGTTGCAAAACTAAGGAAACAACGACTTTTCGTAACATAGTGAAACCTCATCATCTTACGCCAATCAAAATATCTCGTTACATATTAATGAACACCTTTATTACACACGCGAATGTTTTCCGGTCACGAATCGTGTATATTGGTATATTGATACCGATAAATATTTTATGTTCTTTTGCGGTAATGTATACGGAGAATGGGTTTTCCATAAACTTAAACTATTTTATTTTTGGTTATAAGGTGTAGCGGTGGTTTGAATCCTGCAAATCCTTCTATCGTATATATATCACCGAACGGCTGTTTGTACAGAAAGTATAAATAAAATTAGAGTACAGGTAAACGGCAAAATTATGAGTTACCATTTGTTAGAATATATATAGAAAGATATTGGACATGTGAGTTTCATTTTTCTCGAAATTCAACGAGCACAATATGAAATAAATAAAATAATAAATATAACTATATGAAATGTTTTCGGCATAAAGCTATTGTATATTTGTACGTATTATGCAAGTTAATCTAATGATTACTACTATTGTAATACTGTTCTTTTACGACTGTTTTTTTTTTTATTTATGATTTCTATAAACTTAATTTTTCTTACGTTATTGGTTTACGGCAAATCTAATGACATCAATTATCAACGAAGATGTGTTGAATGTACTGATTTTCGTCGTTGAAAAGTATTAATGTTATTATCAGTTTTTTATAAATGGACACCATGTTGGGAAATTGTTTTGTTCTTGAATAACAGTCAGTGTCGTATGTAGTTATTGAGTAGGTGCCATTGCAAGACAATACATAATGTCACCCTATTGATTGACATTTAGTCGTCTTTAATTAAAATTAATTTTTTAACAATTTTTATGCTTTGCAATTACAATAACGACAATGTTCGGGTGACTCGAGAAATTACATATGAATAATATGATATGACAACACGGTATTTCTGTTTATCATACGAAAATGTAACCCGAAACTCGTAACGACACTCGGAAATATCCTTATAACTTACGAATCCTAAGTCTATATGATACAATACGGAACATGTAGAAATGTATAACTATGTAATTATGGAATGGTCAACGTTCAGTGTAAACTAATTAATTCAACACCGTTCTGATGTAACAGTCGCAGCAACAATTATGCTTTTGCAAATATTTATAGTTCATCTTATAATTTACAGGTACGTTTAAAACTACTCTACTCAAGAATCACTACCCGACAAATGTATAGAAATTACTAACACTACTATTATTATTAGCAATAACATATATTTTGTTTTTTAATTTCTAAACATTACTGATTAGTGTAAGTAAGACGAATAAGTCAGTACCGATTATTCTCATAATTTACTTTTTAAAATCGGGAACTTCGATACAGTGCCCGCGGGCCCACATAAATCTGCAGAAAAAATCGATTGCTTTTAAAAGTATTTTAATTTGAAATATTTTAGTTCTGATTCAGTAATTTTCATAGTAACCATGAAATTAAATGTATCCTAAAATTGAAAACAAATTTTACTAATGGCGATTTACGTTACATTTTGGTTTCTATAAATTAATAACAAGGTTCTATATACGACATAAGTATTTATAATATTTTAATTTTACACAAACAATATATACTTATTGGATATTAATGTTGATCACGTAATTTGTTATTAATAGTCGGGACTTATGCATATCTTGTCGATTTAAAAATGCATTATAAGTTATTCGTGTATAATTGACTTCAGACTCGTTCGCCGTTGGACGCTACTATGCATAGATTTTCTGTAGTGAAATTTCGATAATGAGAAAAAAATAATAAATTATATTAGCTATATTTAATTATATGAATTATTCATTTGTTTTAAGAACGGTTTGAAATGTATGATCGTTAGAAATCTGGATTGCAACGTTACGATTTTTAATTATTTATTACATTTTTATTCGTTATGATACGAACGACATGATCTAGTTTTGTGCGGTAAAAAAAAAACTATGTTCACACGCTTATTTTTGAAACATTTATTCTTATAACTAATGTAATGGTTTATGAAATATAAGGCTTGTTACAAAAGTATGTTTACCCACTAGTAAGAATCATGTTTGTGAGTTCACGTAAGATACTTAATATTTAAATACATATAAGAACGTAAGATTTGAATGAACGGAAAGAAAAAGAAAAAAAGAATTCTTTAAAAACAACATATTCACGAATGATCAAGTTATAAAATAAATAAAAGTTGGGAAATATGCATACAATGTCAATTTATTACAACAGTAAAAAACTAATTTAAAACAATTAAGTTTATAGAAGTTAAACATTTTTCGTCAATGTTTTTAATAAAAACGTTCAAACAAAGAAATATAAATAAGTATAAATTTGAAAAGCTTTTTTTTTTTATTTTCGCCTCAAAGTTTCTGCGACTTGAGGATCGAGCTAATTTAATAATCGATCGAACTAACTGAGAGTTAGAATAAACACTTACAAAGATTAACTGGCCTAACCCAACAATGTTATTGATCGTTTTACGTTATTGCGAGCCAAGCTCACATTGAGTCTGAGTCCGGGTTAAGCTCGACTGTCGTGTTAATAAAGATCCTATTAGTGGTGTTCCCGTCAGTTTTGTTGAGAGCGTACTATTTTGATGAGTGTAGTGGTGAGAAAAGGGTGTAAATATCAAACATAAAAAATTGAAATAAAAACGGTTTTTTATTTATTGTTAATGGAAGTTAATCAAATTAGTTGACAAAAAAATTGTCTAATTGACATTAACGTCAACCGCGACATGTACATTTGGAAGGTAAATGATCGACAACCATGCATAAAATCTATTTTTAAAGTAGCTGAATAGTCGATTTATAATAATATATCAATAAATATCGTATTATACGTTAAAACTATTGTTTATAAATTATTGAATGCAATTTCGTACAAAGTCTACCATTAACTACCTTAGGCATGCACAGATGTAAATCTCAAACGCGGCATATAAAATAAAGCAGCTCATATTTTAACAATTAGCCAAAAACTGTTAAAAATGGCCAAAAAATTTAACTTTTAAAACCAATTTTAAATCATATTTTATATTTGTTCACCAACTGCTTGAGGATATACCTAATATATCTGTGAAATAATACTGTGAGTTTACTGTATATATTCCGGAATTTTGGAATTTAGTTATTTGCTTTGAGGATTTTACAGGATCCAAGACAACTTTAATGCAGTCGAGACGTGCCGTGATCTTCTAATCCACCGGTTATGTTATCATTCGTCATTCTATACACGAGAATAATAATTTCAAACACTAATTAGACTCGTGGTCATGTGTAGAATAGAAATGTATTCGTCAGATGACCTCTTGTTTAAAAGACCTTAAAGACCAAAAACAAAAGAAAATATATTATATTATGAAAAATATTTCCCTAAGACAATTGCACTTATATATACGATGATAAATTGAACGCAGATTTGTTTTTTTTTTTACATTTAAAACGAACCGCTAATTAGTTGTTCTCATTTTCATAATTACACATGTTTTTGGCATTTTTTGTTTTTTTTCTTGTATATTTTTTGTTTCTTTTATTCGCACGGTTTATCAATTATTATACACATTAAATATTTTTATGCTTTATACAATATAACTTGTGTATTGCACACACGCATTGTGAATTCATTATTTAAGTTAAACATTTGATTTGTTTTACAATAAGTTATAGCTTATTTATTTAAATATTTAATTGATAGATATTATGGTTTTGCATAGTTAATTTTTTGTTTAATTGTTGAAGCTGTTTTCTTTATATAATAAGATAATATTTATTTAACTTTTTTTTTTAACTATACGATCGACAAAATTGAATTGAATAATGTATGTTTGTAATCTTTATATAGTACCTAGGTTACCTTGAAGTATTTTTTTTTTAATTTCATTTTCATAAATAAACTAAGACATTTAATTTTCAAGAATTAAACTATATATCTAAATTTAAAATACTTACTTTTCAAACTTAATTATTATGAAATATTTATTAATTACCCTTACAGTTTTCAAGTAGTTGAAAATGTATTATCATTATTATATGTCATGTTTCAGATAGGTCGTTTTCGAAGAATTTAAAACAATACTAGACTAATGCAATTACAGTATTTTGATTATTAAATAGTATATTAATTGTTAAATTGATATGACGTATGGAAAAAAATTCTGAAAAGTTAAATCGTATTGATTAAATGATCGTATTTGTAGGAAATTGTTGGGTTTGGAAACTTTTAATCACATATTCTGTATTGAAATTTTTCATGGTTAAAATAATTTTATTTATCTCTCACTGCTGTACACGATATACTGCTGATTTTAAAAATGTAAACTTATTATTTTAAATTTTTAAAGGGATTATTATATGAAAATATAAACATTATTTCAAATATAATTAATTTAAATGTAATCAAAACTAATAAGTTATTATATTATCTTTTAATACTACTATAATAATTAAAAATACTATTAAATAATAAAAATCTTCTATTTCTTATACATTTTAAATTACTGTATTTTACATTCAAATTTTTTAATAAATCTATAAAACATTGTAATGTGATCAATTAATTAAAATACATTTTGTAGGAAGTAAGACATTTACTACAGTACCTCTAAAAAGCTTGAAAGCATATCATACGTACAATGTTCAGTATGTAGTGTTGTATCAGTAATTAAATTACTATTGTGTTTTATTAAATCTTACACAGATTATTAAAACTTTATAACACAGAAAATGTCTAATAAAAATTGGTTAATTATTTCGCATAGGTATCCAATACTGTTTTAGTTCATTGAACTATGGTTGAAATGCATTTAAGCGTGCCGAACTAATTCAGTTCAGTTCTTGTACCCATATGTTTATGTATAATTTTGGAATCTACGAGCAAAGCGGGTACTAAATGAAAACAATTTTAGTACAAACAAAACCAATTATTTAAACATACATTTTTTTTTTTTTTAACGTATCGCCTTCTGGAAACTAAAATCAAATTTTAAAGGTATGTATTAGTATTTTGAAATTAAGTAAAATTAATTATAATTTTATCAGCCATTTTTTTATCGTTTAATAAACTAGTTTTTTAAAACTACAATCGTTATTCATTATTTTATTTAAAATCAGACAGGTATTTTAACTATGGTATATTATGTAATGTACATTATGTAATACATATTTTATTATATTCAATAAAATATTCAAAAATTTCAAAATAAATTTTATTAAATCTTGGATTGAGCTTTTTCATTATCAGCATCGATATCTTCAAAGTTATTAAATAAGTTACGAAAATAATAAATATGTTTAAAAATAACATATTTTAATATTTTTGGCCATTAAACTAGACATGGCGTGCATATTTGTAGGTAATGACAAAGCAGTTAAGAATACTTATTCCTGTTTCGAGTTATATACATTATTCAAACAATTGAATATCAAATTAAAATTTCAGGGTCAGAAAAATAAAGCAAAAATATATGTCCGAATAGAAAAAATAATTCTTTTATTTCAATTCGTAAAGCACAAGTAAAATATTGATATACAATACTTAAAAAAGTATTTAATTAAATAAAAAAAAAAAAGATTATTTTAATTTGCCGTGTTGTATGTATTTATATGATTTATTTAAATGGATTTAATACAAAATATCTACCGTGTTTACCGAAAGTGAAATGTTTAGTTGTTGCAACCTGTTTCTGTGAAGTACACACAATATTTATAAAGCACATATTATAATCATAAGTTAGGGCGAAAATAATAGTTGCATTTAATAATCTGCTTATAATTACAGAACGAAAATGATAAGTATTGTAATTCAAAAGTAATTTTTCAATCACAATCACACATCCATTACGTTATTTTTTATGCCACGCTATATGTCTGTATTACTATACTCAACACATTCCTTCGCCAAGAGTTAACCTTGACACAATCACGTGGATATCTAAATAGTAATAATAATGGTTATCTGTGTTAGTGCACCTATACCCATTTATACAAAGCGGCATTTGTTTACAATTAAATATTTTCAATGTCAATTTTACATACTGGACGTTTCACGTAACACTACCACCTATAGTACATACGGGAGAGGGGAAGAGTTGAGCGTTCGGTGCATCGCCGCAAACAAACACAAAGTAACCGCCACCGTAGAAACGTGTGTAAATACATTTACATAATTACGTGTTGTACGGAGCGGTCATCGCGTCATTTTGCAGCCAACAAACATTTTCCGCGCCGAGCTCGTCGTTTCTTCTCGACACCCTATGGCCGAGGCCCATGGCTATACTGTACTATCATGTGGTTACGCTTAATATTAACGTCGTGTTAGGTCGAAACGAACCGAAGTTTCGATTGGCCGCAAATGCGAACTGAAAGCAAAGTACGATCGTCCGACGTTTAATCAGTGCCGCAACTGCCTACTCGAGGCCCGCGTGCAAATCAAAATCCAGAAGCCCTGTGTATCTTCCCTGATGTATCCTATCGTAATAGATTTTTGAGCGTTTAATTTTTTTGAGGTCCAATAACATAGTACAACACCCGGGGCCTGCGAGCAGCGCGCAATCTGCACAACCAGTTTTTGCGGCACTGCGTTTAATGTCGAACCGATCGCATCGCGCGATTCGGCCTCCGTGCACACCGTCATTACAATCGCATAACCTTTTTTACGAGCCCGCGTACAGGCACGGCGTAATTGTTCTTTGTGCTCGCGTACTCGTATCACGTTGTCCGTTTTTGAATCATCCACGCGTTCGGATAGGATGGTTAAATAGAGCGAAACGCTGCTTGGATGACGGTGATGTACGTAGCGCGTGAACGCCCATTCCAGGCGTTATACCTGACAAACGCAGTACGTGTAATACATTTTCAGCGCACGTACCGACCAAAATATGGTATTCCTTATCGCATTTTAAGAGCAGTACAAATATAATTGATTACATCTCTAGAATAATATGATTTCGCTTACGATGACGAGGAATAAATGACCAATGTCCGTAGACATTGCCGAAACGGACGAACGTTTACGCTATTTCGTGACAAATTTTTTTTTTTACCATATAGTAATCAATGAGCCGTAAGAAATTGTATATGAAACACGCGATATTGTCGGGGGTGTACTCAAGTTCTGAAAATTTTGAAGAAAATTGGTATTGTCCCGGTAAAACGGACAAAACGCCGCACTCTATGTTATAAAATATTAACACTGAGCATTGAAAATAGACGTTTGTACAACGAGTTCACGATTTTACTGCGTTAAATGAGAATACACTACACTTATGTGAGTAAAATCTGAAACAATCGTTATTGCAGTTTTTTTTCTCCTGGGTTTTGAATTATTCATTTATTTATTTTTATTTCTATTATAATTAAATATACATGGGTATTTAATGTAACGATTTATTTCTGTTTTATGGACATAACATATATTTACACAATAATGAGTTGATTATTTCCCAAAAATCGGTTTTCAATAAGTTTGTCTTATGGACCGAGTTAAATAATTATAGTCAAATTATAATGTATTTTGAAATTTTTTCTATAATTTTATAATTTATGTGGGTTCCAATATATATATATATATATATATATATATTAAAACATTATATGACCAATATACATATTATTATATTATTATTCTGGTTTTGTAAGTGCAATACTTTATTAAACATTAAATATATATTTATGTTGAACGAATTAACAGTGCAATAGCCTCTAAGTACAGTTTAACGTAAAATTGGTTACTCCTATTAAATAATTTAACTAGACAATTTCCCATCGATTACTTAACTGTGTTGAAAAATTAATTTATAATACACGTATTAAACTGGATATTAATTATCTGCACGAACACAATTATACTTCGTTCCGTAGTCACAATGTTATAACTTTACTAAGTATACTTATACTATATATAGTGTATTTACTTATAGGTTTTATAAAACAAATATTATTTTTTGAGTTGGTTATTATTTTTCACACATTTCAAAAACGCAGTACCTATATTGTGTTAGTTTTTAGTATCGCCGAAATCTAGGTGTACTATAACTAGGTAAAGATTATTTATAATGGGATAGAGGTTGATGTATTTAGGTAATAATTATTTTTATTCCAACCTATTTATTTACTAGCTGCGGATTTGACAATTGGGGAGGGATTTGGACCTTTTCTTTAACCTTTCTTCAACCAACGCCAATGATTATAACTGTAATTATTCTTTCTTGGTTGACGAGCAATACACTTATAAATGTACTCGAAAACATAATTCGCATAGTCGATTCAATTAATATTGTAACGTTTTTGTACGAAATCCATATTTCAAAAAAATCCAGTGAATACTTTTTTTAAATCCCAATTTTTGTCATATTTTTTTTCAATATTCAACTTGGATCGAGTTGGCTGACGTGTCCGTTGTACCTACTAGATTATAAAACATTGGTTTTAGACCATGAACGTTGTTTTTCTTTGAAGTAATAAGAACGTCATGACCATTTGTTATTTAGATACGAGTAGCTTATAAAGAGGATATAATAAATCGAACAACAATAATACTTCTTTGGGTCTATTAATCTGAAACATTTGCTCTGTTCGAGTTGCTTACAATAATTGTTGCTGTGTGGAAAATAATAATAGTAAATCGTAAAACTAAAGTTTGCTGGTCGCGTGAAAATAACATTTTCCCGTGCAATTATTATGTGTAACAATAATAACTTTCCGCACGGAATTATTGAAGAAATAAAAAAGCCAGTACCGTATGTAATTATATGCAGTTATTTCGTAACCTCGGGCGGGCGTGAGAACAAAAATGACTTTGTAAAAATGTCTTACGATTGGACTTACAGCAGTTCTTCTGGTCAACTCAGGCGGATGATCGAACGAAAAGAGAAAAACATAAATACATTTTTATTGCCAATGGAATTATATTGCACATAAACGTGAAAAATTTTCAAGTGCGTTTAAATTAAATTCACTACTATACATTATGCGAAATATTTGTGTAATAGGACGCGATGAACACCAGCTGAGTAATCATGATAATACTACTGCAGTGTCGTAGTTGTGTTTAAACCCCTAAAAGTTTTATGAAAATACTATAATATAATACATACTAATAATAAGTTCGTATATTTTCTGGTCGCACATAAACGAACTGTGGTTTTCATCGGGTTTTAATGTGGCCGCACGTGAAGAAGTTGTAAGAACTTTTTAATATTATTTTATTTTACATATTTACATATCTACTGATAAAGTCAAAATACAAGTTTTTTTTTTTTTTTAACGTTTTTGAGCATCAAAAACCAGTCTGGGATCGGGATATTACGTTGCGGTATAATCATATGCATTGTACAATCATTAATTAACATAACTAATGCGATTAGGGTTTTTATCGTACACCCGACTACTATGGATGATCGTATAACAGCATTAAACGTTTGAGTATACGTTTTAAACCGTTTGTACTGGTAACTATGATAATAATAATAATAATTATGAACTTCACCGTGTGACGACAAGCCGGAGAATAATTCGGATAACTGCAGTGTATAAAATGCACCAAGCGTGTGTTTTCCCTTGACACGTCAGATAACGTGGTGCTTTCAAATATAATATTTTCGCTAGCTATGCATATTCGTTCGAATCGCTTGAGGTCAAATCGTATTATGCATAGAGACACGTAAATCACATGAAATCATCGTTATTGAATTTCAGCCGTTATAAACATTTGAATATTAACTGCTGTAGCACGATCGGATGTTAATAACTGCATTATGTAATGCATATGATTCATTATTATAATATGCACACAATAATAATGCTAGGATGATATTATTGTTGCACGTCTCGTTTAATTATCAACAGGAAAAATATCGCACAAAACGTCCGTCGCAGAACTCACTTTTGACGTGAACTTTTATTGCCGCTCATGGAATTTGATAATCGGGATGAGTGTCACATTCGTCAAATCTTGTAAATCCATCACAGTATGATTTGACCCCTTAGGACTTGAATTTAGCCTCTAAATGTACACAGATTTTCTCGTATACGCGTTCCACGCATTCATTTACGAGATGTTCGTTTCGTATAAATTATCCGGCCTACTCTCAAATTAATTTTTTTTTTTCTGTTTGTTTAAACGTACACCGCCATTTATTTATTCCATCTAAACGAGTCCTAGATTCTCTTTGATTTTTTTTTTTAGTAATTTTGGTATGCCGTCCAATTTTTGATTACGATGCGCGCTGTTTTACATCAACTTTTTAACCTTCAACGATTGGTAAATATAATAGTTAGCGATTTTAAGTTAAACTGTTGAAATACTTATAGTTTTTATAGCCATCCAAAATGTTTATAGGAATTTTTTAGTGTGCTACAATGGCTTTCTGATTTCGTTTTCTAGATATAGCATGAAATCAAGTTATTCGAAGGCGCCGCCGGTAAAATAGCTGATAAATATATATCAGGTATTTTAATTAAAATAATAAATCGGCTAGATGATTAATTCGTTGTTGATTGTTATATTAATGATACTAATTTATTTACAAGTGCGGCTACGACCTTATAATTGCATTAAGCACGTGGATGACAAACGAGTGTATCTATAATGAACGTGCAATGCGCCAAGAAGGATCAATAAAACGAAGGGATCTTTAGACGCAGTGATATATCGTTCGATTCATATTTTTTTTTTTTTTTTTTTACTACTCTGATATTAGAATAGAAAATCCGAATAATTATGATAGATTTCAATTTTTTATATTAGATAATTGTTTTTTATAGTAAATTATTATTATTTGTTAATAGTAATTTTTATTGAATTCGGTTTAGAAAACAGGTTTTTTTTAGCTTTTTTAAACTCCAAGGAAAGTATTAGTCTTGAAAAAATGTACATAATATACAGCAGTGATGCCTCAGTTCTAAAAATTTAGTCAAGCGAAAAAGACAAAAATATATAAATATCGGTCCCATTGACGTAACGATTGGAGAGGGGAGTGCTGGTGGTGGAGGTATTTCCCAAAAATATTGTTGGTAAGCTTTAATTTTGTAATGAAGCTTTCATACAATTTGGCAGCTAAGCTTCGGCCCAATATGAAACGGATCCATACTAAATTTTCAAAAGATGTCTGACTAAGGCTCGATCTTAATACAGAGTTAAATGCCACTGGTTAGATTAATTTGTTCTGGACATGTGTAGTTGTATCTTGTACCCTTTATTCATGCCAAATATTTTTTACTGTAGTACAATTGCTTCGAAAGTTTAACTTACTTTTATGTGAGTATAGACTGAAAATTAAACATGAAATTTACTCTAACGATAGGATCTTTTTTATTTTTTCTTTATTAAACGCATTCGATAAACTGCGAAAAAAGAAAAAGAACTGTAACATTAACATCGAATTCAACAAAGTCCTGAACGTTATTTTACGGATGTCTGAATCGTTTTGCATATGTGATGATTTATTATTTTATTTGCTGTACACGTGATAATACATAATACAAATGAACGGTGTGGTAAGCGAAGCGTATACCAGCGCCATACAACTTCCTTATTGTGTTGCCCGTGCACACTTCATTTCGGTAAGCGTTTTGCTTATTTTTTTTTTCGTAAATTTAATACCTACATCCTATAGTTATTAGAAAGCGATTATATACAACTGAAAATCATTTCTTATGTAATTAAATTTTTTTTTACTTACAATTTAGTGTGACCTCATGATTTTTGTTTTATATACCTTGAGAAATCACACTTCATTTGACTCCACTGTAAATATGTGCTTGAATAATCAGTAAAATAAGAAATTACAAAACTAATACATATAACTAAACATAATAGTGCTTCGAAATAAAAGTCCGAGAAATTTAAGTGAAATAGTTTTCATTGATATTCACGGAAAGTATCGCTAGTGAAGGTGTTAAGGGATTTTGTAGTTTGAAGACAACAAATAAAATAGGAATGTTTGAAATGGCTTTCATTGGATGCGAACAGAAAAGTTACGTTATCAACAGAATTCATAAGAATTTAGAATTAGGAATTAATAACGTACTGATATAAAAAATAATAATCCCCGAAATTAATGATTGACCGTAATGATACAAATTGTCACTTAATCAATTCAAACCATACATCAGTTTCATTATACGGGCGGTAAATGGGACTTACACGAACTTATTTTTTTTTATAATATGTAAATCCACTCGAAATATCATCTAACAAACGAATGACAATTACTATATGCAAAGTAATTTTATTGCATATCATATAATTATTATCTATTATGTGTATAGGATTATCGAGTTCTGAAATAAACTTTTCGAGTGAAACTGATTTTGAGGATTTGATTAAAAAAAATAAACCAATATTTTCGTTATTATTATCTCAAACTTTAATCAATAAAACGTATTGATCATCATCGGTTTCGTCTTAAAGTATCCGCGTAGCGACAACTAATTTAACGTACACTGAGGAGCAATAAGAATATAATAGATTAACGATATTATCAGTCCGTGATGCACAGGGGCGGAGTGGCTCTACAATTCTTACCGGGCAAACAGATATTTTCAGGCCACATAAATTTATTTCAGGCCACTTTTTCAAATTTAATTTCTTACCATTCATTATCTCTTACAGGACACTTGAGTAACAATAACTCACTTAAGAATAAAAATATAAATAAAAGCCTCTGAAATTACCTAGATAATATTATTACCTTTAAGTTTGATAATAGGTAAATTTACTGTAATATTAAAGCTAACAGCATAAAATTGAATCTGCTAAACGCAAATTTGCAATGTCTTACGTTCGTAAGAAAGAGATAACACGTCATGTGGGTATGACGTCCTCTTAAAATTTAGGATTATTATTATTTAGCATTATGTTCGAAAATTATTCAAATACATTTTTATTCGAATAATTATAAAAAGTAATCATTCAAATAATTTGAAAATATGTTTATTCGAATATTTTTTTATTCCAATTTATACTTATTCGAATAATTATCTAGATAATATTATTTTGCCCAACTCTGCATACTAAAATATGTCAATACCTACCTTTGAAATATGAATTAATTTTTTCACACTTTTGCCCAATCTCAGACAGGAGCTTTTTATTTTTCTCTTGTTCCCTCTCATGTCCTCCTTTTCGTTTGTTCTCGTTTTTGGAATTTTTATCCATATTGAAAATAAAAAACAAATCGAAAATTGTATATATTAAAAATTTATGGTTTTGTTTGGATTTTGTTGGGATTATTATTATGTTGCATTACTAATGCAACATAATAATAATCCTTCAAACACTCGTATATAAGTAATCCGATTATTGTAAAATTGATAAAAAAAAATTTTTTACTACTCTCCCCTGGTGGGATTTTAATTTCAAAATCGTTTCTACTGTTCTGGACTACCACGGGACTATATAAATAAAAAATAAAAATAAAATAAAAAAACGACAAAAACGAAAAAAAAAATCTCTAGAAATTCAAGTATATAAAAAGTAGTTAGATTTAGAAACTTGTTTTTATGGAATTATTTATTCATCGAATTTGTAGATTTTATTTTATCATATATCATTTAAGAGAAAATTACCATTAGGCACATTAGAGGCTTATTTTTTGTTTCAAAATTATTATTATTATTTTTTATACCCGCTCATAAGGAATTACATAAAAACAAGTTTTTTAGGCCGAGCGTGGATTGTAAAAAAAAAAAAAATCATCTTACGATACGTCCTACATAATTCTCCATAGAAAATGTAAAAACGTTTTTTAGGAATTCGTTGAGCAGGTACTGTTACCCGTGGTTCGAGTTCCACCGCTTTGAAACTACTCGAAAAACTGGCGTCAAATAACAGAAAGAAGAAAGTAAGACAGGGAAAAATGTGATAACACCAAGTGTACGAAATGTCTTTATGATACTTATCGCGCGTACTCGCATACAGATATAATAGGTATATTTTGTTTAGTTGTTTATTATTGCACTTTTCGAATAATAAAAATCGTTCACAGGTACCCGGCTGGACCATATATACCTGCACACGGTATGCCTACATAATATATTATAATAGTTTTTTGTATTCGATTCACTCGTGTTATATTTGTGACAAAAGAATAACGTTATCGTTCATAAGTTGCCCGAAGTGTACAACATTTCACGGTCTTGTATTGCCCACAATATAATTGTGTATTGTTGTATTGTACACCTACAGCGCAACATAATGCGTTTACGACGTATTAAAAATTACCCTATCCGAGTTGTCGCAGCGAACGGGGGCGGAGGAAAATACTAACCAAATGAAAAATGAGATTTAATTTTTACATCAAACATTTCTTTGCGGCTTAGACGCATTCGTGATCTCGGTGAATCCGTAAAGCTCAAGGACGCTGTACTCGTATAACATTATATTATAATGTCTCTGAGCTGGATCAACTAAAGAAAAATGTCACATATAAATTAATCACTAGCCCCCAAACCATAACAATAACCAAATTGATTATATTAGTGTTGTATTTATTATACAATTACCAAACGTTCATAGTAAATCATACATTTTCATTCAGCACAAAGTTACTTAAAGATATTAGATCTTTAAGTAACTTTTTCCGTGAAATACAGTATTTAGAATACTAAATTTTATAATCACTATTCTATATACATTTTATCAATGTTATCTAATTGTATATTTGTATGTGGTCCACTGAGCTTAATTGGCGTTCACATTTCAGTAAACATGTGTAGGATACTATAAATATTATATAATACGGCAAAATGTTTTCAAATATTGAAACAATAAATTATTATATTATTTGGTAATTTAAATTTGATCTACTCAATAGTTCTGATCATATACGGTTTCTATTCTTCAGTTAAATTTTTATTCTATTTGGAAAACTTTCGTTTACGTGTAAAACTGGCCAACAATGACGAATAGTTTTAACACTAAAAATTATAAAAATACACTACGTTTCCTATTTGAATATATCAAGCGATAAAAGAAATGGAAAGAAAACGAGTAAAAAATACAATTTGCCTATAAAACAACGTAAAATCCTTTTTATTTTAAGAAATTTGCCAGTAAATATTATGGTATTATATACATTTATTTGTTCGTATTCAGAAGTAGAAGATTTCCCGTTGATCCTATTTGTTCTAGATATTTTATTTTATTATTTGATATACATTCCATATCAAACGAGTAAGGACATACTTTTACAATTACAACACATATATGATACCTATTCATATGGTTAGATACAGTCTCCGTTTCAAAAACTTTTATAAGAACCACGTACGTGTTTGTATCTATTATAGTTATAACAAATCGGTCAAATATTATGTAAATAATGTCAATTATTCAGCGATTATAAATGCAAAATAATCTTATTTTTAAAACTATAAAAAAGTAGTATCTAAAAACACCAAGTGTAAGACAACAACTTAGAAGAATTTACCGTTAGCATTATCTAACAGGATTATAAAATATTATTTCCATTATGGATGTCGGTGCATATGCATATATTTATATATGGTTTTATTAATGGAATTTTGATTGATAATCAAATCTACCAAAATTAAACTTAACCGTTAAAAATGATTGAAATTAAAAACATTTTTTACGAGTAAAGTATTTCTTAAAAACATGTATTCAAAGTTATTTAACTAAATAAAAGTTGTACGTGCTTGTGTGTTGTTCTTGTGTTTAATACATACCACTGATGATTTAGTAACTGGATTTAGATGTGTAAAGATTTTGAATGAATTTATACATAGCAATGATTTAAGTTTAAACACATAACTTACAACACGAATGCAACGGAATACACGGTAGTTAAAAAAAAATATAACACCATAATAAGATCAACATTATGTATTTTTAGTTAATTAGTATTAGTCAATTATAAAATAAAGAAAATACATTTAATTTATTAATTCTAAGCATGATTTGGTAAAATATAAGTAAGTAGGTAAATAAACCTTTAATAGTTTTCAGCTTTTTTAAATTTATGTTTTTGAAAAAAATACAATGATGGTGCTAGAAATGGTAAGTAGGTAGATACTGACTATAATGTACTCGTTGCTATATGTTATGCATTATAGATAATAGTTGTAATAAATACAATAAGTGAGTATTCTTTGAAAATCGCTTTTGTATTGAAACACTTTTGGACTTTGGGCTGGATGTATACATTTTTCCACTTTTTGGTTAGCTAGGGAATATTTCATTCTGTCTTATAAGTTGATTCTAAAAATTATCAATTAAGGTATACTATATAAGTTAATATAGTATGAATAAATACTAGTAAAAACAAATATCGTTAAAATATTTGAGGATTGTACGCCTTTTTCGGTAAACATTTTTTTCACGTAGTAATAGTGATATCTGCAATGATGAAATATTTCTCGGGATCCGTTGATTCTTTTTAGTTACCGTTGTTGCCGGTCAATCGCCTGAAATATTTATGATATTCCAAATTTTTAAGTAGAGAAAAAATTAATATGATAGAGTACTCTGTTCTATCGTATCGCATGCATGTGCAATTCAGGCATACACTTATTAATACACATACATATATAAACGCACGCGTTATAAATCATACCAATAGCTTTGATAATCTTTCGTCCCTCGTTCACTATTCTGTGACTAATTACGAACGTTATTCTGGAACATACGTCATATACGTCATATTTACACATAGCAAGCAAATAATGTTATCATTCGTAAAATACTGTGACCTACTATAGTTTGATGTTCGTTTCACTCGAATTCGAATAAGTTTTGATGTAATTTTTATTTTTAATTTATTTGGAATGCTTATAAACATGTTCGCACAAGCTTTGAAATTATTTCTAATTAACAATATACGCTTAAAGCACGCCAAATTATTATAATTTTATTTTATTTATATTTCACAGTAGCAGATAGTTTTTATACGTTTGACGTAACTAGTAAATTTTTTATTAAAATATTATTATTATTTCGTCGGAGCAATTTTTTTTTTATATTATGTATACACATATACATATATATAGGCAGATTTATAAATCAATTTCTTAGTGATTTCTAAGAATATAGTAAAAAATAAAATAAAATCTATTTTCTAGTGTTTTAACTTTTTTATTATTTAATAAAACATCCATATCACCAAAACTCATCATCAATTATGTCAGTTTTGTTTCCATCCCCTCCCCTCACTCAGTATTTTCGTTATTACATGAATAATTATGTCATACAATTTTGAAACTTATTAAAAAAAATTCATACAAATGTCAAACTTAATGTGTACAAAATCAAATGCTTTAATACCTATGAATGGGAGACTAGCGACATGGAAGTTTTTCGAAACGTGTTCGAAATATGTATAGAAAGCAGTAATGATAATTTTCTTGGTTCCAATTTATGGAATCCAGCAATAGATTTAAAAAACACTCTCTATAATATGAAACAATTTCAATCAATTGGTGTGCGACGAACAAGTTTTTTTTTTGTTTTTTACAATAAAATTTCACAGTGATATATTTATTTTTATCCAATTATAAATACAATTCTCACTATACTGAATTCCATTTTAGCCCAAATTGCTGTTAAAATCTATTAATCTTTCAGCTAGCCACTGTCTCTTTAAAAGGAAGCATTTACGGAAGGCTTATAAAATATGGCCTTGAGGTGTATTAGAAAAAAGAAGAACCAAAAAAACTTTATTTTTTATAACCAAGTAGCGCTATTGAGTGCAGTCTTCCCACCAACACAAACTTTTCTATGTCAAAGAATGTCACTTTTATTGTATTTTATATAGGTAGATAATAAGCAAAGAAAAAATTAAAAAAAAAAAATAAACGATTAATAGTTTTATGATTTAAGAAAGTTATCTTAAAAGTTAATTACGCACAGATGTTTCATCTTGTCATAAAATTATGATACACAGATAATTGGTTGACATGATCATAAATAATTCATTTTATGATAATGTTGGGTCGGAATACTTTCTTTTTGCAGCAAATTAGATACCTAATCATTAAACATTTTATTTCAAAGTTTATCAAAACATATTGCATACACTTTAAAACATCCGACAATGTTCAAGTATGTTTTTGCTTTTAAACAACTAGGTATGTATTATACAATCTATGGATTTGTTATAATATTTTTTTTTGTAATAATTATTTTTTAAGTTCAGATATAATCAAATTTATTAATATTGGTCTATTCATCTATGCATGTTTAAACAATAGCGAATATAATATTTTAAATTTTGGTACGTAAACACGCGATT
Organism: Sipha maydis; assembly: GCA_034509805.1. Classification (NCBI taxonomy): domain Eukaryota; kingdom Metazoa; phylum Arthropoda; class Insecta; order Hemiptera; family Aphididae; genus Sipha; species Sipha maydis. Next base: position 91,483 of record JASXSY010001490.1, on the reverse strand, counting down.
ATAGAAAAAGTTAAATAATATGCTCTTTGTCTAAATAAAAAGAAAAACATTTCCAATCGTATTTCAGCAGGACTATACCATAGGCGTCAACTTTTAAATTTTAGCCTGGAGGAAAATAAAAAACTTAGTATAGATAGATAGATTAGCATCTTATACACAAAAAAAAAAAAATCGTTATATTGAAGTTCGAGGACGATTGTCCCCGTGGCCCCCGTAAAGCCGGTAGAATATATATATATATATGAATTTTATGGATATTATGTATAAGCTGCTCCATGTTTTACATAAATTTAACATAAACACAGTTTTAGTAAATACTTTCATTATAAATCTTAAGTCATTTCACAAATGCATGTTATAACTAAGGCATTGAAATTATAATTTTATTTAATATATAAATCATACAACGAATATTTGTATGATCTTACAGCTATGATAACTTACACAATTGGTTAAAACGGGTTTAAATAATAATAAAAGAAAATCTTACAATCGGATTTGAAAACTTTAAAATTTGATGGCAGTTTTGAAAGCTTTCAACAATTTCAAATAAAAATATACTACCTGTACATCTCTCTCTACCGCCGTTCTACGAGGAGAATATTAGTGAACTTCACTCACAGTGGAGTTATTTCTAGGGGTGGTGTAGTGCCAGTTGTATTGTAATCGGATCACGACACTAGAGGCATGAGAAATGACCACTGATGCAGAATTGTTGCACTCAGCCGAGCAATCGAACCGAAGAAAATCAATTGTACAACTATTGCGCACCAAATTGTTCCCACACTCTCGTGCTACAATATTAACCATATTTGGAGGTCGAACCCGCGGCAGCGAGTCGTATTGTAAAGACGTCGGCTATTATTAAATTTCAGATTAAGATTACCGTCGGTGGGTTATACGTATAGCCCAGTTGAATTACTTATCACTGATCAACGCATTCAATTTTGATATATCTATGCACTTCACCATAGCACGAGCGATCTTTTTGGAAAATTAATTTTTATTGTTTGTAATAAACTGAAAGAACTGTTTCTTAGTAGAAAACTACTTCGTCAGTGATACATTATCATCGCAGCCCATAGTAATTTTGTGAGTATTCGATTTTTAACTATATTTTCAAGGAAACGCTCGCGTATAGTGTTGTGCACGATACGTTTTAAGCGTGCGCAGGTACATAAAGTCATAAATGCGCTCCGATATATGTAAGCCAACGTGTGGGTTTTCTCAATTTAATATTTAATCGACAGAATTTGGATTTGTTTAAATAACCGTATGAATTGGTTTTTTTTTTCTTTTAGCTCAGAGTTGAACGTATTAATCGTTCACGGACATCGCGAAACGCAATCGTATAAACATATTTTTTACACGACGATATGTCAAACGGGCGACGGGCGAACTTTGCTCGCGGTTAACTTTACTAGTGTACGAAAGGCGTCTCGTTTGTAACGCGTAGAGTTCTTCAAAAATAATAATAACTTGCAAACATCGTACACGGAGTCTGTGAGGGTTATTCGGGTCACAGACGATCATAATAATAATAATAATAATAATAATAATAATAATAATAATAACAGTAATAGTAATGTTATGGACGTCATGAGTTACGGCGATCGTAATCGACTGGGTGTTAAGGTGCACGGACATCACGTACTGTTCTGCGATAGACTCGTAACGTACTTGAATAGTAATCGATAATAATAGTTATAATAATAATAATAATAATAACAACCGCTTAACGCGTAAATGTCACACCGTGCTACTGTACCTGTACTCAACTGAACGCTCCATAAAAATATTGTTGTATACGATCCCGTGTTATTTATAGAGGGCACGACGTGTTGAAATGTGAATACGAATTCGTGTTCGATGTATTGACTCGATAAATCACTGGCAAGAATGAATACTACAACGCGCGAAATATCGTTGTTCCGTGTTCATTGACTTCTTCGGCTCCGGATTCGGCCATTCCTGGCGTAACAGCGTGCTTATAAATAAAATATGTTTGCTTAACACGTTCACGGCCACGTGTCACATATATGTAACATGAGGGTCTCTTTAAATAAACCCATGTCACACATATATGACACTCGGTCGGTATATGATGTTAAACCATTTATTGTGGGCTTTATTATCCGAAACGGTCCTCGCGATAACCGTCGTTGGATCTCGGATGTAATGTTATGCGGCGCACGTGAAATAATAGAACAGTGCGGTACAACGATTTTAGACAATTTTTGTGTCTTTTATTTTATACAAATCGGGAAAATACATTTGTTAATAAAAATATGATAAACCTTTATCATGCCAGGTGTTTAGTAGTGTATTAGACAATTGTTAAAAGGAATTGTTATAAGTTAATTTTACGAATCGTGTTACATCCATCGACAGTAGTCAAAATCTGTTTCCGTAAGAGCTCTCGATTATTTTGCACACACCGTATAATCGTTATCACTATCACTAGGTACGCTGGAACAGTTACAATAAAATAAAATAAATTGTTTTTTGGTCGAAAAGCATATCGTCTCAGAGCCGACAGCATAACGCAACACCATAATATGATAAATTGTCGTAAAATACAGTCTATTATTCTAATAATTAAAAAAAGAATATTGCGTTTCACATGGATTTAGGGAGGTGGTAAAGGGGTACGAAACCCTTGTAGTTATTCTACCCTGGTAACGATACCGGGTATGAATATTAGTAGCTACTATTTCTGTATAATGACTCACGGGTTGGTCTATAAACAGAAGTGGAACTATGTATGATTGAAAGCGTTATTTTCCGTTGATCTCATCGTTTAAGGGGTATCGCTGTAAAATTCTATACGAATTAAGAAAAATGCAGTTCAAGTAAATAAAATCATGGAATGTTAAAAACATTCAAAGTATTCTGGTTAGTGATTACTGATCGTGAATACGGATTATATGATGTCAACATGATAATATTTAGACTATTGTTGATAAATGTGAAAAAATGAATGATATGGGTAAAATGTTATACTTCAACGCGGTTATGCGAGCATGCATTGGTGATACACCGTAACTCGATGTGTAGCCTATAGCTAAAGTATATTAGTAGCGTCCTTAGTTCCTTTTAAAGGGGAGGGACGAACTTCATAAATTTTATACTAGGTAGTTAACCTGGTATTACTCAAGATATGTAATGTCATATAAGACATCCGACAAAGGCATGGTAATAGGTATAAATTACAGTGAAATTATTAAAATCAAAATTTTCAAAATTTCAATTTTGGGAAAAAAGATTTGCTTTGTTATTCACAGTATTTACAATATTTGTATATTTATTTAAATATAAATTAATAAACTCTAAGGCACAGAATAAGCATACAATTAATTTTATTACCATTAATTATATAGTAATAAAGCGAGAAAAAACAATTTACAAATCATAAGTACTTAACATATCATTTAGGGTAATTACTAATTAAAAAAAAATATTAGTTGAATATGAATGTAATAAAATTAAAATCATCAAAAAAAACAAAAACGATTTTTTGTTTAAATTTTGTAAAACGATTACTAATATAATTAGTATTTAATGGAATTTTACTATGAATATTCAGTTATACGTGTTTGTTCCATATGATTTCTTAACCAAGTTTTCAACTTATTAAGTATAGAAAAGCGAGAAAACAATTATAAAGCAAAATAAAACTATATACAAAAGCTTAAAAATAAAAATATAAAGGGTTAAAACATTTATTTAGCTCACAATACCCAATTTTTAGAAAATTATTAACATCATTTGGAGCTTAATTTAGGAAATTAGTTTAAATATACAAAAAATAGGATGTTCCTTTTATGAACTGAATTTTAATTCATATAAAAAATATTCTTTAGAATTCTAGTAAAAAAAATAGGAGTTTTTATTTGAAAATCAAAACTCGATACTCGTTTAGGTTAAAACCAAAGGAATAAGAAATCTCGTACAACTAAAAAATTAAAAAATTATTTTCAAAACAAATTCCCAAAAAAATTTATGAATAATTTAATAAGAAATTCAAAATAATAAATGTTGTATGTTAACTGAGTCGATTCGTATGTTTAGGTATTTATTTATAACTTGTTTATAGTTTAATAAATTTATTTATCTAGTTAATATGTATAATAAATACCCAGTGGAGATTATCCAATTATTTTACATAATATTTTAGTTCAATAAATAACACATTTTTAAATTGTTTTACTAAACTATAAACACTTAAACATTTAAACTATAATTTTTATAACAATAAAAGAGATAAATTGTATTAATTATTATCAGGGGCGGAGTGGCTCAACAATTCTTACCGGGCAAACAGATATTTTCAGGCCACATAAATTTATTTCAGGCCACTTTTTCAAATTTAATTTCTTACCATTCATTATCTCTTACAGGACACTTGAGTAACAATAACTCACTTAAGAATTAAGATATAAATAAAAGCCTCTGAAATTCCCTAGATAATATTATTACCTTTAAGTTTGATAATAGGTAAATTTACTGTAATATTAAAGCTAACAGCATAAAAATTGAATCTGCTAAACGCAAATTTGCAATGTCTTACGTTCGTAAGAAAGAGATAACACGTCATATGTATATGACGTCCTCTTAAAATTTAGGATTATTATTATTTAGCATTATGTTCGAAAATTATTCAAATACATTTTTATTCGAATAATTATAAAAAGTAATCATTCAAATAATTTGAAAATATGTTTATTCGAATATTTTTTTATTACAATTTATACTTATTCGAATAATTATCTAGATAATATTATTTTGCCCAACTCTGCATACTAAAATATGTCAATACCTACCTTTTTTTCACACTTTTGCCCAATTTCAGACAGGAGCTTTTTATTTTTCTCTTGTTCCCTCTCATGTCCTCTTTTTCGTTTGTTCTCGTTTTTGGAATTTTTATCCATATTGAAAATAAAAAACAAATCGAAAATTGTACATAAACTTATTAAAAATTTACGGTTTTGTTTGGATTTTTTCTGTATTGATCGTATTATCGCAGATTATACAAACTATAATATAACTATAATATAAACTAAAATATATATTTTACAAACATAGTCTGTGGTATTTGGTATTATTAAATAAAAATACAAGCCTGTGATGATATTTACAACCATAGTCATAAACTTTGTTGTTTTGTGTCAATTACAATATAATATATAACGTTTGAATAACTATTTATAGATTGTGTGTTTACTTATCTATTATAATAATAAGACGACCGATAATAAGAAAACGAGTTATCGCAACATCGAGTATTTACAAATTAATAAATGGTGGTTCACATATCACATTATAAATTTGTTTTCGTTGTTTTTACAGTCATCAAAAATAGCTAAATATTTTAAATATTAATTATTTTCATCACACTAGGACCAAGCCATTTCTTATATAAGCAAGCCAGGCCACCGGGCATTGCCCCGGTTGCCCGGCGGGCCACTCCACCCCTGATTATTATCAATAACCAGTCAATAATTTGTATTAAAAAGCGATAAATAGATAAATTAAAATAATTATAGAAATTGAATATATTTTTATTATAGGTAGGTAGTGCAAAATAGTACTTAGTACAATATAAAATTATATACTTACAGAAATACATCATGCAAAATAAAATATAAAGCAAATATATATGTTCCTCCGGCCTATTAAAAATGTACATCTATTTTTTTATTTACCTTTTCCTATATTAATTTATTGTTGATGTATTTTTGATAACATAGTAAAAACTAATTATGTGCCTATTGAATAAGTATAAATAAATATTATCTATTTTATAAGCAATTACTAAATACAACCTGCGCAGTGTTGAAAATCTACGTTCTGCTGAAGCAATACTAACTGGTTTAGTTCACAATACAAATAAAAGCTTTATAATTACGGGAAAAAATTGTAAATCATATTCCTTAATGACATTATATCTTGAGGAACTTTATCTCCTAAAATAAAGAAATACATTTTAATTTAAATTTGAAGAAAAAGTAAGGCTTTGGAGTAGGACTGCCCCAGTCGCTTCTCCCTTGAAAACACCCCTGTGGTATACTATAGTGTAGATTAGAGGCCGCCAACCTTATTAAAGAAGTGAGCTACATTCGATATTTTAAGTATCTGGTAATCAATATCTAGGAGATTTTTAGAGGTAGTTTGTTCCTCAAAAGGTCAATAATTATTTATTATTTATCTAATATTCTAATAGTATCCAAGAAAAGTAAAATAAAACAAATAAAAAAATGTGAGTTTATCAATGTTATACCTGGCATTGGTTTTCTAAATTTTCTAACTTTATCAATATAAAGATTGACTAGTCAATCGCGAACGACCGGTTGGTGGCCCCTGGTATAGATGATAGAAAATAGAAAATAGATTATAAATTGTTTATTTATTACATTTCAATGATTTCATAAAATGTCTTTGTCTTTATAAGAAGTCGTGTTACTGGGTGTTAGTGTTCGATGACAGGAACAACAAATATCGTCCAAGTTACTCGGGTAAATAGTTTTATAATTATTTTTCTTTGAAAGACATTAAATTGTGATTCATCTGCTACTGTTGTGGGTCATTGGTGTTACATAAATGCCAGAATTAAATAATTTCATATTAAAAGTAATGGCTCTGAACATTTTCCATCAAATTATCATTTTATATGTAATTATTTAAGTTTTAAACTTTATAATATTTGATTTTACACCAAATAATTTTAATTAATTATAATAAAATAATTTAAATGGCTGCTACATATTTTAAATTTCAAAAGAAATTAAACATCTGTATAATATAAAAAAAATTCAGAAATAATTATCTTCGTGATAAAATTTTGTTTTGCATATATTAATAGTCAATAGACCTCATCTGATCACGGGGTTTGAAAATTTAAACTTCGATGAATGAAAAAATTTCCAATTTTTCACTGTGAACACAAAATTATTATTATTGTTATTGTAACTATAATTCAATTAATTATTAATTTACTATAAATATAATTTTTTTTTTATAGTAAACAAACCAACAGTCCAGTGTTTAAAAATTGAATTACAGACATAATAGGGTCTTCAAAAAAATTGTATCCACGGGCCTCAATGGTTGTAGTTACGCCACTGTCTATAAATATGTCGATGGATCGTAAAAATATATACACTGTGCACAAAACAAAAATAGAACCATCAAATTTGTGCTTGCGGCCACGCGGGATATATAGCTATATATTATAGTGATAATATTTATAGTAGTAGTAATATTCATTAGCAGAGTATTTTATTGCACTCAGTCGTACAATATTTCATAATGGCGCCAAATATAAATTGTTGCTTACACTTTCATATAAACACGATTAAATTATAATTTTTATGGCAATGATATTATATTTTACTTTGTTATGACATCTTTGTTTTTTTGATATTTCATTAATATATTTTACAGATAGGCCATTCATATTATTAAAAAATAAATACAAGTATATAAAATTACTGAACAAATTTTTTTTTAAAAATAACATGTATTATTACTCGTTTATCTCTTATACTTTTAAAACGATTATAATCCTTTTATACAACACTGCTATCTCATATGACGTATATATCGTGAAAACAATTTTTGTTTTAATTTTATACCTAACTAATGTTTGTCTAAAACTTAAAATGTCATAACTGAATTCCTGTGCCAAATATTATAACTCGAGTATTTTGTTGTTATGAAATTATATATATATATATATATTATGCCATATTATAATATGTATTATATTTTATCGTTGTGTGTATACAACAGCATCCTATTGAAATATAATGTTATCTAAGGTGTAAATAATAAAAATAAAAAAATTGTTTAATTAATTGTGTTTTCGTGCATCATAATTAACTCCGATGTTTAAAAACTCTTGTCGTGTTGAATCAAGCAATATAAATATTATTAAATAACTTTTTTATGTTCCGAACATTAATGCGCTAGTGTTGAATGTATTTACTTGAAAATGTGTAAATTTAAGCGCAACAATGAAATGATATTTGAAAAAATATCTGGGCCAAGAATGGACTACTTATTGATATCGGTACACCAAAATAGCGGCTTAATGTAAGCTCCAATACAACTAACTTTTTTACCTTACAAATAATTTTAGTTGTAATGTTTCATATTGAATTTTTACCTGACCAAAAACATTATGTTTTCTTCTACTTACTGGTAAACGAGTAGTGATGTCATAACAAGTCAAATGCCGAGTACTCATATTTCTTATAGTGCTTAATAAATACAAGTGTATTATGTATAAGATAATATGACTGATTTATAGGTTTAAACTATACTATTTTGTTATTATTATTAGTACTCGCTGAATTAGCAGGTTCGACAGATATTTTATAATTTTAGATGGGAAAAAATATAATTTCATTACATAATGTTAATTTAAAGGAAGCGTAAAATTGTCGTGAATTCTAATAATATTTATAATCTATATTTCTATATGTAGTTTAAATATGTTTCGACCATTGTTAACTATTAAAATTCAAATTAATAATAAAATTTTACCTAGGTAACCGAAAAGTCAAAAGATTTATGCATCCGTTTCAAAACTGTTTAGACTTTCAAAAATGCGATGTTTGAAAAATCCTTTTTTTAGCAAACCTATAAATCGTTATAAGTAAATTCCCTTCAAATGTCAAGTGAGTCGGTTTGCTAATTTTGACTATACACTGATCATTGAGCGAGTAAGTGGTATTTGAGTTACCTATAATTATATGTAAATGGAGAAGTAGATTAATATTATCAGAATTACTTTTAATTACGAGTATCTTTTAATTTTATTAAAGTTTATATTAGAGTTAAAACGTACGATTTAACACTCACTATTATTTTGTATAATATTTTGCTGAAACAAGTCAAGGGTGAAAATGTTCACTATTTGTTTTTGTTAGTCTTTAGCGATTTTTTTACGTGTTGACTCGGTGTACATTGGGCATTTCGGAAGAACGATCGGTATTCTATCTCTCTAATCGACGTCTGGTCGATTAGAGAGATCGAATACCGATCTTGCTTTGTGTAAATCGTTTTAGGTGATTCCAATGCCGCCCGGGGAGACGTCTGGGAAAGATCGAAGATGTACCTTATGCGATCGAATATTGTGTCTGTGCCGTAGCAGAAAGGTCGTAATCGTCCGAAAGCGCCAACATTGAATAGCATGAGGTGCTGTACGTTGTTGGTTTATTATTATAATGCACCTACAATAAAATATTATTATTTGTACACGGACCGAAGTAGGGTCATACCGGTAACAATGCGCGTACCTAATATATTACATTATGAGGCGGATAACGTTCGACATTGTTCGATATCAAACAAGACTATGGGTTATCGTCTGAGGCAATAAAATATATATATATTTCTTTTTTATATATACTTATGTTATGGACAATATGGAATACCGGGTAATGTACACACTGCTCGGGCAATTTGATCCTACCCGGGCGATTTGAACCTCGAGTAGAAATAAATAATTGTTAATCTTATAATTATATACTGAGAAATATTGTTACTATTAATTGATTGAATCTGTTTTATTATAGAAAACAAAGTATAAAACATCAATATAATATTTTTTAATCATTATTTTTATTATTTTATGTTATATCTATTGTTTTCCCGTAGCACATTGATAAAAGTAATAACTATGCCGAAACAATCAGACAACAATGCATGTACAATAATTAATATTTACGACTGAACAGTTCAGTTTTCAGGTTTTTCAAGACACTTTGCACTTTGTAATTATTTATTTATATTCGAGGGTCAAATTGCCTAGGCAGGGACAAAATTGGTTAGTACATTGTTCGGTATTCTATATGGCTCGTAAATCATTTGTACGTATAGATATACATGAGTAAGTGAATGAGTGTGTGTGCACTTGTATCGATTTTACGTCAACCTAAACCTATTTAATCTATTACTGTAATGCGAGGTGCGTTGACTTAGCCATTATATAAACACGTGAAACGTCATTTCAGACAAATCCCGCGCGACATTATGTTACATACAGGTATGTTGAAGGAGGTGCAGCAAAGGCAGCTCTTGATTAACCTTGAAGGTGCGGCTTATTGTTATTTATACTTAAGCTCTCGAAAGCGATAACACGTTCGATCGACTATATACGACATGTATTCCATTTAGTCATATTTATTTTTACTTAAATTGTTATCGTCACGATGTGCTTTGTTTAAAAAGGTTTTTAAACCATATGTTGTTCCGATGAAAATCGAGAAACTTACAAACATAAAGAATTAAAACAAATGTTTCAACGCTGATTATTAATGTAAATAACATGTTTAGCTATTAAGTTATAGTTTACAAAATTACGTCCGTCCAATAACAGTTTTATTACATTTAAAGGAAAATTATAGTTTTTTTTTTTTTTTTGTATTGATAATAAAAGGTCTTAAGCCGTAGCCGTAGATACACCTTTTATATATATATGAAAATACAGCAATTGAAAACAGGGTGTAAAACTTCGGTCGGTTGAGACTCCGTTGTCGGGAGTTGTAGAAGAATAGGTAAATGGTATTACTGTAATGGTCTTTTTAACTTAAAATAAGTATACCATTAATTTCGACTTTGAGTAAAAGAGGTCGGGTAGAATAAGTTTATACTTTTGAAGATAGTTGAACATTTAATAATCTAATTTTAACAATAAAAAAAGGCATATATAATTTGGAACCAACAAAAATTTCGAATGTCTATTACAACAAAGATTTTTTTCAAATATTTCCAAACTATGGAAATCCTAACATAAGTAGGTATTTTGTACATTTTTTGAGTCACTTAAATTAATTTTGAAAGAATAATAAATAACTAATAATGTTAAATAGGAATAAGTTGAAATATCCGATGTCGTTAAAATAAAGTGTAAAATATATATTATAAATATATCAAACTTTTTAGCGACTTTTTAGAATGTTTGTTTTGCTACATAAATATATTAATAAATAAAAAATAAATTGTAATATATGAAAAATCTTATATAGTAGAGAGAGAACAAACAATAGTATATTTTCAAGCTTTAAGTATAAAAATTGAAAAAGTTATGAATTTTTATCTATAAAAATATAAAGAGTTTTCGGAGTTTTATCAAATTCTTATATTTTTTTTTTTTTTAAATTATACTTAATTTTATTATTAATCAATATTTAATTTATATGAGGAACTTTTTATTAAATTTTCAAGATTATTACTTAAATTTTATCGTTAATTTTATCGACGTTTTCGAAAGAAGCTAAGAAAACATACACTTTTTATTATTTAAATTCATAACAAATGGTAAGATAAGCATTTGTTTAATATATTAAATCTCCATAGTTTTTTTTTTTTATAAAGTAACAATAAAAACGAAAATTTGATTTTATCAAAATTTGATGTGCCCTATATGTTGCAGTTTATTAATTTTTTATAAATTTTCGTCATTTTTTCACTATTATTAAGAAAACTGTTGGGTGATTCGTAAAATTATTTCCATCAAAGTAACTAAAGTAACTAGATAACATTTCCCATCAGATATCTTTTATCATTACGATGATTCTTGTCTAAATCATGTATACAGTCACAAAAATAAATAAATAAAAATTAACCACGGTAAAACCTATACATTTTTCGTTAAACTCTGAATCTAAAATACAATCTTTCAATGACCATTCTATAAATTGTAATTTGTGAAATGAGTATATATTTTTGCAATATATTTTTCTTATTTCTGACTTATGTTAAATATTTCTGAATGCTTATTGTTTATTTATTTACTATACATTCATGGGATTATCTCTTTATATACATTTTAAAACTCAAGATAATTATATACTTACAGTTTTAAAAAATCAATCAAAGATTAAAAAAAAGATAAAATGTGATTAAAAACACGAAAATTTATTTTTTAAATATGGTGAAATATAATCATTATGTACAATTAGATTGTTTTATTATATTGAATTATGTTGAATTTACTTTCAATACAATTAATGACTTTTTAAGGTTATTGAATAAAACAATGTAAGGAAACCAGTTTAATAGAATCGGTATGAAGTTTACTATATGAAGTTGAATGTAGAGTAATTAAATCACAAAGATATACCGTTGTTGATTATTGTTTTATTCACATACATACCCTATGAAAAAGTCATTATTTTAAAATATATATTTAAATGAGATTAAACGAGATACTAAAACGAGTAAAAATTTTTAATTTTGAAAGCTATTTTAAAACTTATTCAGTAAGATTATTGAATACATTTGAAATATACTTAAAAAATCTAAATATATGATATGAAATAATTTTGAGCTATTAATTTAGGTCTTGAAACCTAAAATCACTTGTTTACTCTTTGTATCATTTCATTTTGACTTGAATAAATTTCATATTTCTGTAGAATTTTAATGTATCAAAATATTCTGCTGACCAGCTAATATGTAGTAAAAATATTTAAATGCTATATTCATATCAAAATGTAGAAAAATGTTTACAAATTTTGCTGACATAGCTTGTTAAGCACATGTTTAATATAGAAGTTTTATTTGTTTTCAATTTCTAAAAATTGTAGAACACTTAGAACACTAATGCAATTTATTTTTAAAAAAAAATGCCATTATTAAACCATTTTTAATTCAAAAAAATTAATCTTTAGTAAAGCTGAAAATGTTGGTTAACAATTAAATTGTTTAATATTTTGAGTGAAACTTCGTATACAGTTGAAATACGAATAATGTATAAATAATTTTTTTCTGCTTATTTTTCATTATATTTTTTTTTTCTATAAATAATATTTAAAAAAAATGTACCGACATATAATATATCTTTTACAAACTATAGTTATCTAATTTGATCGAGAATTAAAACAAAGTAGTCTGTAAATTTCTCAATAATTTGTCAAACGAAAAATGTAATAAAACTTTGTTTAATAAAACCAAATTAATAATAACTCGATGTCTTATTTCGCGGAGCGAGTATTTTGTTTATTGATTTTAATAATATTGTGTATTGTTATTGAAAATAAAATGCAATCATAATATTATAACTTTAACATAAAAGTTAAGATTTTACACTGATCTTTGCGCTTAATCATTTTTTCGAATGCTGCTATTATTGACTTGAACAATTATGTAAAATAAATTCCTCTTGTGTGATGTTGGAAATATGTTATAAGCATCGGTTTACCTTATCGTAATTTTGGATGTGTATATTTTAACGTGTACCTGAATGTAAAAACCGATGAAAATCGAAAAACGGATGTTTCTCATTTCCAAATACGAACATATGCGAAAATGGTGCATTAGACGAAATCAACATGCAGTGCTGTTTTAAATGAACAAGCAGTGTTTCCACTCCAACCAAATACCTGATATGCGTGTATGACGATAATTAATTTTAACGTCAACGTAATCTAAATGAACGTGAATAGAAAGAAAAAAGGAAAAGTACTTTTATAAAATCTCATTTTACGAACGCATCATGTACCGTACTAAATATAATACTGTATATCGGCTGGTAATAGACAAAAGTAATTAAGCGACATTTATTAACAGAAATGTTATAAAATTAGGAGATAACCGTTTTCTGTTAGGATACAAGTGACACTTATAAAAATTCCGTTCGCCAATCGACAAACACATAAGTTTCTACTTTTAAAGTTTATCATATTTTATTAAGTTTATAATATGAAATATATATTTCGATAAAAATTAAAATTCGTCTTGTTTATTTTATTCGTTTTTTATTCAATATCTCATTACAAAATGGTCAGCGGACCATAACCGTCGGCTGTCCCTTAATGTACACCATCGTGTCGGTCAGTTCCGCAGCGTCACTTAGCTCGTTTTGTTTTTTACCAGACGATGTACCAAATCGATTCTCGAACTGAACCCCAGAGACACTTCTGAATCAAATCGAATTCAAACATAGTTATTACATTCGTAAAGGGTAACCAGACAGGCGCGTTAATTTTCTTCCGTCAAACCAAACATTGAAGTAATGGGATAAATGAAAAAAAAAAAAAAACAGTTCCTTTTTTTCTAATTAATTGTTTTGTTTTCATACGGTATGCCACGGCATACGAAACGTAAAGATGCAAGTCGAGAAGAAGTATATGTTATAATCGATACACAATTTTGTTATTAGTTGTGGTCGAGATCGGCATGTATGGATTTTTGTCAGATAGGTGTGAGGGAGGATTCCGTGGAATTTTCTTCGCGTCCTTAGGGCTACGTGAACAAAAAAGTTTGATAACTTCTGCCGTACATTGTGCTGTACGACGACGAAGTCCCGTGGCGGCAAGTTTTTTCGTCCCGCCGTCGAATGCGCTCGCCAAGCACATGTTCGAGGCGCGAAAACCGCAGCCGCATGTTTATTGTAAACTGTTTTTCTCTGCCGTTTTTTTCACGAAAATAATTTCGCCAAACATTTCTCTGCGCTTTAGCCGTCCACCGCCACGCCGACACACGTGTACCGTCGCCGAGATCGCGGGGATTTGGCAACCACCTGCGGCACCGGATTTTTTTTACACCTATACGTATCGTTGTTTCTTGGCTCCCGCGTTGAGGTCGATCTATTTCCGTGGCGCGCTCGCGCGCGCTCTCGGTTTTCCGCCGTCTCGCCCGATGAAAAGTGAAACCGCTTTTAGACCGGGTTAAGTTGGCCGCGTTCTATGCGATTATGTATACCGCAAAACCACCGATGACGCCACCGCGTTCCTCTAATGATTTATATATAAATATATACGTATAAATACATGTACCTACGAATGTTTATCTGCTCGTGAGTCTATATTTACAGAAAAGGGAAACGAAAATAAATTTAAAATAAAAATGGCATACCATAAGCACGCAAACACACACACACACACACACACACTCACTCGCTTCAACCGCATCAAACGTTAAGTGTACCGTACTGCGCGCAGTTTTATTTTTAATTTTTTTATTTTAACACACATCAAGATTCGTGACATTTGTAAAACAAAGCGAGTGTGTTGGGTAATAAAATGTACGTACGAGCGTATAATCTATGCCCGTGGACGGAAAACCCTCTAAGAGTAAATCAATTACAATTAGGTATTCAAGATAACCCTGCTGCTCCTGTGTATTTCTGACGATTTCTTTCGGTATTTCATGTGCACGTTAGACGAGTATGACTGGATTATTTGGAGTGACATAATTTTCAGTGTGCTTAAACGTAATTCTATCAATGCTTTCGTTGTTCAGTTCTTTGTGAATTGGACGCGTGTGTTTATTTACATTGAATCATACAGCTCTTGAACTCATTCGCGTTGTGTTTCGGGAAATTGAATGAAAACGTTGACCCATAACAACTCGTATCTAAGCGTCCTTGCAACGTATGCAACGACTTAAGTGGTTCATACTGACTATCGTCCCTATGGGGAAACCGTGAGTGTTGTTGTTCGTTGAAGTATGTAATCGATTATCATAATTATTCATCGCGTTCGAAAGGCGATTCCGGACGAACGGATATGTTTTCGTGAAGTTATAGTAACTTAAGGTGGACTTTTTCCAACATTATATTAAATATAGTTGTAATGTGCAACTCAAATATTTCCACAAAGCAGATGTTTATTTGACCTAAAATCCCTCAAAAACTGCATTTAAATATTTAAAAAAAAAAGATTATCTACAGCGCACACAAATTGCAGGACAAACGATTATTTAATTATGTTCAATATTATTTCAATATGGTTTTTAGTTTTGTGTTCATAGCAGAAAAGTCATAGAAAAATTACGATTCCTGTTCGGTTTTTTTTTTTTTTTTATCATGCATAAGATACTGTATGAATATTTTAGTGCTGTTTAACTAGCCAAAACCTGATCATAGAAAAAAAAGTAGCATATTCTTCACTATAGAATGTAGAAACAAGTTTTGACAAGTTGTTTTGACGGTGTACGCATGCATTCATCGTAATTCGCACAGGCCACGGATCACTTAAAAATATGCATTCAGTTCAAATTTTCGTTTTCGATAGACCGAGTAATGAAATTTACTGTACCGGATTATAAAACAAATATACCGTTAAGTTAAATCATTCTAGTTTAATGGGTATTTTTCGTACAAAATAATTCTTGTTTGCTGTGGTATGATATAATTTTTGAGTCACTTTTTTTCTTTTCGATGAGAACATATTTAATATGATTCGACAATCTGTACTCGTAACACTATCGCAGTAATAATTTTATTCGACGTGAGTCGTTGAATTACAGTATTGTATAGAAAGAGAAAAAATGAAAAGTGTAATCGATGCCAATCTTAACACGAAAATCGTCATTTACAAAATAAACCTTATGACTACAATAACATAACGTTAAAATATAAATGAAAGTAAGAAAAATGTTGGTTACACACTTATCGTTCATGTTTTATTTTTTCTACAATACACAATGTCATGATTAAAAAAATAAAACATAAATAAAGACATAATTTTTAGTCAAAAAAACAAAATAAGAAGATGTGTATTGTTGAGACGTTTTGAAATTTTCGTTGATGTATATTTTATAAATATTGCAATTATGCAATTATAAAATTAACGCACACACAACAGATAATTGTACACTCGTACTTTACCATAATTTACTCCTGAGGTATGAAATGATTTGGAAAATTGAAGCGGGTGTGTCGTGAAATCCGTTGTGTGTATGTATAATTAACAAATAAAACAACTACATATTGCGTTTATCGTTCGTTTGTTTTTACAAAAAAATAAATTGCGGAACTTATTATTACTCGTAAAGTTGCCAAAAAAAAAAAAAAAACTATTTCTGCTGAATCTAAAAGGCACATAATCAAGCTAAAGTTTGCCAAACGACGCAAATGACGATATTTCGACCGTAGATGATTTATCATCACACACCGTAAGACATAATTATAATACTGTATTACTGTGAATAAATTGTTCGTAGTCGCAAATATTATTATTATTAATATTATTATATATATTCGGTGCGCGCTTAGTCGCAATTTAAACCTTAAAACAGCAGCTGTCACGGGAATCGAACCACAAAATTAATAATACTAAAAAAAAAGAAGAAAAAAAACCTTGAAACAAAATATCGTTAAAAGTTTATGCAGTTTAAATACTAAGGTCTTGACAAAAAATATAAATTTTTTATATATAAATAAACGCAAAAGGTCATTGTAGTACACGTTGTTTTCGGTTTTAATCGCAACGTAATATTCAAGTGCACGCTGCTATAGGACAAAAGGATCATTTTCGAATCATCACGTTCGATCATTAATTTATCATTGTATATTATCACGTATGTCATTTAAATTTGTTTTCATATGAATTTAAATGTATTTACTCAATTATACGTTACATACGTGAAATAATTCTTTTATGCGTTATATATTTATGTATACATTATCTGTCCATGTATAATGCCTCTTCGGCTGTATTACGTCTGTGTTACAGCAATGTTGTCGGACGACTTTCTTTGTTATTTTTTTTCGTTTGGATCTTTGTAAAGGACAATTACATGTAATGAACCATGGCTATCATATAATCCTCGAAAACAAATATTATTGTTGATTTTAATTGCGTGTATTTACGGGTACTTACGGGTAGGCACACACACACGTGCATATGTAGTGCACAAAACCGCGGCTGATACATTTCTTTGTAGGTATCTATATATGATTATTGGCATTCTAACGCGTAGTCGTATTCAAAATCTCGCGATTAATTCAAAAACCACGTTACACAATTCAATTCGTCCGATTATGTGCAAAAACAATTTGTTATTGTGCACTTACCGAGGTAATTCATGTTTACGACCAAAAGAGTTAGAGATTGTTACCGTTTATCAATGTAATTGTTGTTATTACATAAGACATGATAATGTCAAATTTATGTTTGCTCATAACATTCATGCACATTCCGAAAACTGCAAATCAAATTATTATTTAAATGTCATTAGGCTATTTTCGATTTTATTTTCTCGGCGGTTTACTTATTTTAAATTAAAGGCAGTTCTAGATTTTAGCCAATCTTTGACATGTAAAGCGATGATTATGGCGGAAATAATCAAATAATTACAAAAAATGATCACACGCACCTCATAACAGTTTAAATTAGCGTTTAGTCAATTTTTTCATTTCTAAATGCAATACTAATCTAGACACAATTATAATTTTGAATGTTTGTTTTTCTTTAATATTTTTAATTTAAGACTTGCTCACGTACACGAATACCTCGGTTCAAATGACTGCCACAGAAATTATGAATTTATATATTTTCATGCATAATTGAGATTTAATTATTTACGGTTATTAAATGAAATACATACATTTTCGTTGTTAAGAAAAGACGCGTTACAATGTGTGTTTTAACATCACATCTCGAGTACCAATAAAGGGTTAATAATAAAAGTAATAATACAAAAAAACAGTATTTTATTCGATTTTAGATTTTGTTTACAACCAGAACTTAGATATTATATCCCACTCGTCTAGACACTCTATTCAAACAAAACCCGTGATTATATACTTATAATAATATTGTATTTTTATAATGGCCAATTATCGTTATTTTCAAAACTGTCCAAACATGATACAAAAACCAATATTACACAACGGTTTTGCTGTATGATCTTTAATTGTGTTTTTAGTCTGTTAATGTTTTGAAATACAATAATAAACGATACGGATGGGTTGGTACTGGGTAGTTAGATTATGAATACGAATACAAATATTAAAGGTTAAAACGTTTGCAATATAAACTGTTTATTCTCTGAACCTACCACTGTATTATATTCAATGTCGTGTAATCTTTTTTTATGGTTTATGTATTTATTTTTTTATACTTGAACCCTGTTTTAATTTTAATTATATAAGATATAATGTGTACAAAAAGTAACTTAATGAAAAAAATTAAAACCAAAGCTTTAACGGTTTTTTACACAGAGCTTTAAAGTTAGCTTAATAAAATTTCAAACCTTGACATTAAATATACCAATAAATCCTACGAAAATAAATTTTAACAATAATATTACAACCAATTTTAAAGTATATCTGTGCAGTCAAAGTAGATATGTTATCAAATGTTTATTGTATTTAAAAATTTAAAATTATAACAAAAAAAAATAGAACCGGATGGGCCTCGCTCTGCTGTACAGTTAGGGGTGGAGTGCACCTCGCTTATAGGATAGGTCATTATTATAATGGATTTGTTAAATTTGAATGCAATGATAGATATCATTGTATACGAATAACGATTCTGAACGGAGTTCATATGTTAGTCTAGAATATAATACAATGTTATTTATAAATATTATATAAGTATATTTTATTTTTAAACGAAAAATTTAGAAAAACCGAAAATTTAAATTGTCTATAAATATGTCAAAATATGTCAAAATACATTGAAATTTTAACCATGTATAGAAAACGTCAATATAAAGATTTAATGATAATTTCAAGTTGTTGCGGTTTTTCGTTTTTGAGTTAGGGCATTTTAAAAAAACCGATATCATTTGTCAGTCTAGAACATTCTACATTATATTATATTTTACATGTAATTTTATGTCAATATTCGATGTTCAAACGCTTATAAAAAAAAATTGTGCCTATGGATTTTAATAATTTTTGAATGACATTAAGAACTACTTCTGTGGAATCTTCGATTAAATTTTCAAGTATTTTGTAGAAGCCAAATTTTTTTTATCACCGATTATAAAAATAAAATGTAAAAAAATCGAATATTTTAAATGACTATAAGTGGCTTAAAAATCAATATAATATTTTGAAAAAAATATTGCATAAAAGAAATACCAATCTTAACAGCTGGTAGAAATTTCAAAAATCTGCGACTTATACTTTTTGAATTATAACAAATATTTAAAATCGTCTGAGAATAAATCGCTATTTTATGCAATTTCGTAAATATTTAAATTTCAAACAGTCATACAATTTTTTCCTCTTAGTCCGGTAGAAATTTTTTTAAAGATTTTTGAAGAGTAGCTCATAGATAACCTAGTGTTAAAATTTTGAACCTTAAGTATGAACAAAAAAAATTTTATGAATTTTTATCTACAAAATAACTTGCAAATTATCGTGATTTTTACATATTTCGTATAAATTGGAACTTTGAGCACTTATAAAAAAAAATTGTGACTTACGATTCTAGATTTTTTTTTATCAGTTAAGGAACAACTTATAAGAAACCTTGTATTAAATTTTCAAGATTTTCTAGGCAGCCAAAAAAATTTTATCGTTATTTAAAAAAAAAATACTTAAAAATATTGAAAATTTCAATTGTCTATAAATAGCTTAATAAAAGTCAAAATACTTTGAAAATTTAATGGTGTATAGAGAACGCTAATCTAAACATTTGGTGAAAATTTCAAGTATTTACATCAATTAGTTTTTGAGTTATAGGAAAATAAAAAATTTGATTATGTCAAAAACTGGTTTTGCGTAAAAACTCCCGTTTTTCCCAAATTTTTTTATGGTTTTTCCCGTCGCATTTAAAAAATATTGGAAATTTTTAACTTTTGACCCCCCAAAGTACCAAATAGATTCACTTTCCTTTCAGAAAAGTTGCTACATAAGGCAATCGAAGCATTTTTACTGCCCCAAAACGTGTCGACAGACACAAAAAAAAAAAAAAAAAAAAACACACATCATTGTAAAATCAATACATTCTTCACTCCGTTCAGAATCTAAAAAAAAAAAAACACACATCATTGTAAAATCAATACATTCTTCACTCCGTTCAGAATCTAAAAATATTTTTTTTTACTATTATCAATTTAAACTGGATTGTCATCAATGATTGATCATCATTGTCAACATATTAAGAAACACCTTATTTAAGATTTTAATGTATTTGCGCAGATTTTAAAAGTTTACAAGTCGGGTTTATCATGTAAGTGTTTAAATTAAATCGCGAAAAAAAATCTGATGGAAACGTTTAGTTCCAAAATCGATTGTGGTTGTTACACTACGACAACGCGCTTCTTTATTCTGCGAGTTTCTAGCATATAAAAAAATTTCAGTTGTATCTTACTCCCCTTACTCACAGGACCTCGCCCTTTGTTATTTTTTTTTTTTATTTTCAAAAATTAAAACTGACCTTTAAGAACAAAGATTTGATGATATTGAAACAATAATCAACGGTGAATCAACTCAAGCAACTTAAAACTGAAGACTTCCAACATTGCTTCAAAAAATGGCAGGAGAGATGAGACAAATGTATAACATCGAGTAATGAACATTTCGAAGGAAAATAATATTTGAAATATAATTTGTTTATTTAAATTAATAAAAAAAAAAAAAATTCTGATAGTTTTTTATTACACATCGTATATTATAAAGTATATATTATTGTACCGTTCAAATAAATAATCATCAAATATTGGAAATATTTTAAGAAGTTTGAAATAATAATTTTTTGAACTAAAATAAAATATAATTTGATAAAATGTGATAAGTTATTTTCGTAGCTTTTTAAGCTATTTTGAATTTTTAACGCTTTCTACCAATTGAATTATCAAGTATTAAAGATGACCTATCTATACGTAAGCGTTAAGATTAATGTAATTAAAATTAATTTTTATTAAAAAGCATCTAGATATTTACTCAACAACAAACGACATTTTGAAAAAAGAAATAATTAAAAAAAAAACTGCATTTAATTTAAAAGTGCAAAGGGAATATTTAAAATAAACATTTTGTTTCAAATTTTTAAAAAGCTTTTAATTAATACGATTTTAATGAAATTAAAAAAAAAAAAAAGATAAAATAATATTTCCAAAAAAAAAAAATAATACATTTATCACCCTCGATTATGTAATAAAATAATATGAAGTGGTTATAAACTATAAGTAATTCGATATACTCGTAATTCAAGTCATATAACGTATATCTGGTTTTGGGAGCAATTGAAGTAAAATGTTATTTGGAAAATCTGGATGTAATTCTGGATGTAACTTTTAATAATAAACAAAAAAAGACATGGAAAGTGTTTCTTACCGATAATGATAAAATGTACCTACAAAATAGTAAATAAGTAAATTAACCATGTTATTTATAATTGGTCGTTTTCGAATCATTATCAAATTTTAAATGTGCTACTATTTCATTCCTATTATGTTATTCATATATTAACGATGAAATAAATATTTTTATGATCGTTCACACTAAGCGTAATATTTAATATTAATTATGACTTTTTTAAGTTAAAATAATTATAAGTCAAATGTGTTAAATAATTTAATACTTATATAATCATGTAAATAACTAATATTTTATATTTAAGACATGTTAATTTTCATAACTTATTGAATGTTTTATAAACTACAAATAACTATTGTTATTGTATTCATGTGTCTTGATGTTAATCGATGGAGTTTTAAATCAAATGTTCTTATGTTATTTTAACATCATCGTAATTTTTATAATTATCAAAAATTATTTATTCTTATTTTATTTTTTCAGTATATTTATAATCTAATAAGATTTCATGTATACAGACATTTACTCATTTGTAGAAATGTTGAGCCCAGGCACCAGCTAAATGGAGAAGAAGACAAAATGTAAAATCGTATCATACTTGATAAAACGTGGACAATTTACGTTTGACAAAAATTATGGAATGTAAAAACAATATTTCTACTGTTGTAAGCTGAAAACATGTCGTCCGTATATTATCGGATATCGGGAAATAACGACGAGACATTAGAGTTCATAAAATCAAACCTATAGAAACTAGATTTATAAAAACGGTAATATTTGTATTGTACGTTGGAGTTCGAAAGGTTTAATAGGATTTCTATACAAAAGGGAATGAATATTGATAATATTGGTATGGTAAATGTCTGGAAAATCGTACAGCACGTGATGATAATTGAAGTGAAAATGTTATCGACGAGAACGTACATCTATTATAATATACACGTGCGCATAGCAAGTTCATTGAACACTTCCGAACTAACATTGTACTTCCTGTTTCCTTACGATTATAGTTAGACTGTTTATTTGAATTCCATTTAGCTGCATTGCTATGATATTATTATTTTTTAATTATGTGCTTTTAAACACGTGGACCATTAACGACAGCACACTAGATGTTCGCAAAATATCTTTCTCTTTCTCTCTCTTGCACGTAGGGATTAATTTAATCGTTATTATTGTATTTTAATATTATTACAATAATCTTTTTAATTTATACTCGTATACAGCTAGACAGGTGTACTGCTGCGTCCCGGTGTATTCTGATTTATAACAATTCATCTTTAATCGTTTGCAGTTTTCAGACAATGGACTCGTTGCCAATTTTCATCGTTTATATAAAAACGTATTTGAATAATAACTCTGGCATAGAAATAAATATAGTCGCAGTGAAGGTGATATATTTATTATTAATATTATACTATTCAGTATACCACAGTGTATTATAGGAATGGGAAATATTATTAACTATGTTATTAGATTTTACTCCTAAAATGTTAACGCAAAATTTACCTAGATGTATGTACATAAGTCAAAGGACCTTTTACATTTAAAACGAAAGTATACGTAAACGAGTTGAGTACTAAGCCCAGTTTACAAATAATACAGTAGTTTTGAGTGTCAAATGTCACCGAAAATTGTTTCACTTTTTAATTAAAAAAAACGAATTTTTCTTCGAAATAATGTGGTTTGAATATATTTTATTAATATAATTTAAAGACTTTACAAGGAAATTGCGGTCATAACGACATAATATTTGAATAAACCCTTTATAATAAAACAACATTTTCATAACTATTATACCTTATTATTTAATTATTTATAATAGCGGGAATTGGATTTAAAATTACACATTTTCATGGTTTTGGACCAACAATGTTTAATTAACACATAAAATCGTTATTGTAGAAAATAGCTAAGTAGACAATAGTAATAAATCGTGATTTACAAAAAATATTTCAAAAAATTTCGTTTCTTCGCGGTCCAATGATTTTCTTAGTATGTTGAGTAATATTATGATTTATTTTTTGTTTTTTAAGCATCTAAATTCTATTAATGAATAATGATGATGTCCGTTTATATTTAAGAATGTTAGATTCAAAATTGTATTTGTTATTGATTTTTTTAAGACTATATTAAACGATATTCATTTAAATAAATCTCCCATAAATGAGAAAATAATAACTATAGATAATTTAATTTTTAAATATTTTACCATGTATACATCATGGGTACTATATTATTATGGTATTCAAAATTTTAAAGAAAGAATACATTTAATTTTAAGATATTTTTATTTTTATTAGCAAATAGTATCGAACTATAACAATTATTATATAAGTCAAGAAAGTTATACAGTTCGCAAATAAATATAATATGGATACAAACAAAGTAGTATGAGTACATATTGTTGTATAAAATAAAGATGATAAAAATAAGGTTATGAATCTAATGCAGTTAAAAAATGAAACAAAAACAACATTATAGGGATGATGAACAACGGAGTAGATAATTATAATTGACCTTTACTTAAGGAAGTCGTGGGAAAAGAGACAAGAGGAGCTTTATGATAGATGTGAACTCGGAAATTGAATAACTAAATGACGTTTCGATATTTGAAACAATGAGGATGGTTTTTTGTTTTGAGAAAGTAGCTTGAAAATATAATGGTTTATCAGAATTGGAGTTTTAAGTAGATTTAGAAAAGTCAATATTGGTTTTGAAAGCAGAAATGACGTGTTCGTGTTCAGTTTGATTGTTGGGAAGTTAAAGTTTTTTTTTTTTGTAAACTGAAAAGTCTTTATAGTATACTATATGATTTATTTATTTATTATACTATATGATATATAATGGCTGGCTAACATGACATAGTACACACCGAGTCGGAGGTTTTGGTGACATAGTACATTCATCAGAACTGTGTTCTTCCACACATCTGATACACCGTGAAACGTGGTTACAGTAACTTTGAGTGTACCTATAAGAGAGACAGCAATGGGATTAAAGTGGTCATTTATGTAGATGAGTTTTTTTGACAACTACTTTGGTGTGCAGTAGATGTTCGATTTTGTATGAATTCGAGTTGTTGGTGGCTTTTTTTTAGGGCGAAAAAAATAGATATAAGCGATTTATATCTATGTATACTATATCTTCACTAAAAGTAGAAAGGGGTGGAGATTACGAATATAAACATAAATACATTGGGTATAAATAAATATCCATAATAGACGTTTATCTTATTGCTAGTAAGTATGAAAACTGTAATTGTTCTCAACTAGATATTTAATTATTAGTCTGTAATGATTTAGGAAATTAATGTGGATAATCATGAATGAAAGTGTAGTTTTATAGATAAATTCTGTAGAGTTAAAAATTTACATCAAGTTAGAGATGAAACTGGAAAAATTAGCCACACAATTGATATAATTTGGATGCGGTTTTGATGAAATTATATTAGTATGAATTTCAGTCTTGTTCGAAGGTGTACTTTTATCTGAGTAATCTTGTATGACGAGAACTGAGTATCGATTAGAACTGACTGCACATATTTTGTTTCTTGTCCTCTACCTTAGGAGAAAGCGAAGAAGACGATAGATTTATTTTGCTTGAAGTTCAATTTGTCTTTGTTGTACTAAAATTATTAAACGATTGAGCCGCCATTGAATGTAACAGCAGATAAAATTACGCATGAAAGACCGATAATAGAGCGTGTGTAATGACCGTGCGTTCATAATGAACGTTATCGTCGAATTGAATCTAAAAATGTATTCAAGGTATTTTCATCTCAATCAATTTCTCAAATAACAGTAATTTTAAATTGCCTTTAGCCGTCCGTTTCTTAACCATACAATGTAATTTGTTTGACCATTCGTTTAAATAATATTTTTACTCACAATTGTGTATGCATTTGTAAGGACCATAACAATTTGACGAATAATAGGTAATAAAAAACTCATTTGATACGTTAAACCGATACTTAACTTATTCTTTTAACGCACAATAATAGTTTTAATAAAACGTTGATAATCAGAGAAAGAGAAGAAAGAGTAGTCATACCTTAATCACTTACTTCCTGGATACATGCTATGCTCACAAGTCAGACATTTCCGTGTTTTTTCTTTACCTATTAATTGATCACGTTTTCGTGGGTTCGACAAATATTATACATTTTGATGAATACGTAAAAGCAATTTTTTAGCCAAAAATTCATAAAATATAAATATGTCTGCGATTATTAGACCTAGTAGAATTTTCTTTACGGACATCCTCTTATTTTCGAAATCTACTTGAAATAGGTACTGGACAGCTGGACTACTTCGTATTCCATTTCGATCAGCTTTTTGTCGTAAATTACAAGTCTACATCACATATTTCATGTTCTTAGATTTTTTATTTGGAATCGTTTTAGACGTGTTAATCGATTTTCTTCGAAGCTCAGTTCATCATGTGATTTTCTGTCGGTTCTTATAAACCTTTTAATAATTTCGTCCACATCACGATTTATATGACGTTTGCAACGTCGACAATATTTCGTTTGACTGCTGAAAATCGGAATATATTTGCTTTTGTTCTTGATGTTTAGATTATTCTTCCTTGTAACTATTAAGTTGAAATATACTGTACAATACATACTGTTCTGAAGCTTAACATAATGAATATAATTATTGGTATACAACTTGTTGCAATACATACTTAAGACGCAATATAGCTGTTATGATTAGTGATATATTTTTTTTATCGACATCCGGGCATGTATGAGATATGACGTGATTCTTTTAAGAGTATAAAAAATAAATGCTAGTAGTAGTAGTTGTATATAATATATAGTTTTATTTTGCTCATTTGTAGTAACCAATAATTTTGAGTAGCAAATGATCATTGGAATTTATCTATCGCATAAATTATTAAATATTTTTGATATATATATATATATATATATAATTTTATATGAGCATTTATATTGTATATAATCTCGTAGTTATGTATTCTAAGTTAATAGTATTTGTATAATAATCTTGATGAACATTTCTGCTTATTTTTTTTTTTTTTTGAAACGCAGTTAAAATGATTTATTTAGTTCGGATGAATTATAATAGCATGGTATAACATTTTTATACATTATTATTTTCAAATGTATTTGTAATAAGGAAAAATACAAATTCACTTATACGCAGTATTTTTAAAAGAATTTTATTTACAATCAAGAAGCTAGTTAATTATTTTCATGATTTTTTTTTTCTTATTGGGTTTAATTACGTTTTCAGTACCCAAAAACATAAATTTATTTGTTTTTTCTTTATTCGTAGGTAATTTTTCTTAAACACTATACTTCTGAATAAATGTAGAGTATGTAAATATAATTGAGTTTCTTTCTACCATAATAAAATATAGTTATATTACATTTATTCAGAAGTATAATAATTATACGTAATTATATAATAAAAACAAACTAAATACTAATGTTAATTATTTTTAATTAATTTTAAATGTTCACATAGTTGTATAGTTAATGAATATTTTACGACATTAAACATATATAGTATATCATATACGTATAATATAGTTCTAAACGCATAACAATAATTTATAATAAATAAACATATATAGTATAGACAATAACATAAGTACATAGATTTAGTTAGAGGTTTCTTAATTATTCGGCAAAATTCAAACGTATATTATATACGAATAAACAAATTATTTAAATGTGCGTAGCCAAGACAATAACACTACGTACTACAATGCTATAAAATTTATTTTAAATTTAACCAAGTGCGTTTTTTACACGAAAAAATATCATAATTTACCAAAACAAATTATACATTTTTTAAACGATTTTAAACGTCATATGTACTATTTGTAGTAGCACTATAGGTCATATATATGTTCATTGTACAGGTACCGTTTACTATATATAAACGTTTATAAAACGATTTTAAGTTTGACATTAGTTGTAATATTATTAATAATAATAACAACGTGTTGATATTATTTATATTTTGGAGTAGTTACCACATCACATTGATTATGTAATACTACTGAATAATTAGTACATCAATACAATCATAAATTATAGTAACGATAAAAGTCATTAGATCGTTTTGTACCCACAACAATAAAATACTAGTAACTAACAGCTATTATTATGCTAATTAATCAACGCATGATAACGTTAATAATCTTTAATTATTGTAGTCGATGTGTTTGATTCGTTTTGTATCGATTTATTGGATTTATTATGTACTGATTACGAGATAATGATATTATTAATTAGCAATAATGTTATCTAGTACACAATTAAAGTTATGTACAATGTTGTCATCGAAGCGTCGTCACATTAATCTTAAACTGTATTACATTGTGTACAGACAGTGCTTGAAGTGGTTCAAAATAAGCGGTAGCTGTTAAGTGATTTATTAATGTCTTATTCCTCCGAAAAAATAAAAATAAAAAAATAATGTTTTTGTTTTTAGTTCAAGTTCTAATTAACGTAATAAAGGTGAAACTAGGACACGATCAAAACAAATATTAAAATACAATAGCAGAAAAATAAACTATCAAACTTGTTATATAGTTATTTTTTAGGGATAATATATCAATAAGATAATATGAATTTTTTCGACAAATTGGCCATAAATTGGTCCAATTTAACAGTTTTATTATTCATTGAAACTATAACATTTGTTTTTATTATTACAAGTAATGTCTCGACGGTTAGGTTTTTATCCTGAAAGTCTATAATCTAATATTCACGCATGTAAGTTCTACACGTAACATTAATTAGTAATAAATAAATTAATATTAGTGTTCGACTAATATCAATGGAATTTGTTTCGCACGAATACAGCAGATCAATGATTTATTAGTGGGTGATTATTATTATTGTTAAGAACATATGAATATCGGAATGAATCATATTAAGGGAAAAATAATGAATTGATAAAAAAGGCAGATGCCGGATGAAAATGTTGGCGGTCTATAATTGTACAGTTCTGCATTTTCATAGAGCGACATTTACGTATTTGTTGCTCTGTGGTTCGAAACCTGCAGTATCACTGTTACCGCCTTCTCAATCGTCAAAGTTGCACACACATCGTCGTGACGACATTTCGATTCCTGCGGGCACGTGGTTTGGATTACGAAGAACTCGCAGGATCGACAATTGTCGTCACGCGTGGCGCACGTACTCGTGATAATACGTAGTCGTTATGAGCAACAATTGGACATGAGGACTCGCTCCTATAACGACACAGTGACACAACCGTAATGACATTATATTATGTTAATTCGTACGTATGATCGTTGTTGCAAATGTCAGTACGATACACGCGTATAAACTGACGGCTTTATACACAAATAAATAAATGAGTTCAGTGCAAAAAGTATAAGTCGATAAACCGATAAAAATGTTACAAACACTTTTCGGTCAATTTCTATCCAAGATTGTATTTAAGTTCGAGTTTCATAGGCTGCAGCACAGGGATCCGCAACACAGAAGTGCACGTGCCAGAAGAAAAAAAATATCAGTTAACACTAAAATATTTGTGTTATATTCATATAAAAAAAAATAAAAATCTAAGGAACATTGTCGAACTTCACGGAAATAAGGCTATTACATAGACCTAGCATACGTAGAAGACTCCAGTTTGAGCAATAATGTATTAGGCTCTCACTTGTTCATTGAGTGTAGAGAGAAGAGCGGTTGTCAGAGGAGTGATAAACGTATAGTTTTTATGTTAACCTTTTCGTTAACAAACGGCAGATGTTTGTATTTTGAACTACTCTAAAAGTCAATTCAATAATATAAATGTGGTTTAAATGTTGCATTCACATTCAGTACACGAACGCATCGGTGTGTTTATGGATCCTTAGAAGGTCATATGAACTTTTTTAATTAAAAACATTACCAGCGCTTCAGGGAGACATGGAACGAGGAAGAATCCATTAAAACAACATCACATACGACACACGTACACACAAACGTGAAAGTCCATCGGTGATCATTGTTGGTAACTGCGGTTACAGTGCCCATGTATCGTATTATTAGACAACAATGTCTCTCGGGAGAAACAGAAATAGAGAAATCGATATGTACACGCGTAAATGCAATGCTTTATGACCGTTAGAATTGTTAGAATTTGTGACTACGAGTATATTATGCACGTGCAGGAGCAATAAATATCAATACGACCAAGTATAAAAGCGCCAAGCTCGTGTCCCGTCCGAACTGTACCGTGGTGAACAAACACACACGCGTGCGCGTACCAAATATGAAGTCTTATTTATTCCGGTACAAGCAAAAAATGTTTGCACTTTTTGCAAACGTCCTTGAAATAAAGTATACTCCAATTGAGAATGTGACATAACCCTTCCTTGTCGAATATTTTATACATGAAGGTTTACTATTTTATCGGATTTAAGTCATAAGACCATAGGCTATAGGCATTCTAAAAATGTGATTAGGTCACTCAACTTAAATTCGATTTTCCTTTTTACTTTTTCCAAATATGTATATTATTACACTCTGTACTTAAGTTAGTTTTAAATATTTATCTAGACGAATAAGTGATTATTAATCGTTATCCAGATAAAATATTATTGAAATAGTGAAAGTATTTATATTTATTTTTGTGCCATCAATTACTATTAAGTTTTTATTTCGTTTAATATAAAAGTTCCTAAAATATGAGAATTCTTTGTCCGATTATTCATTACTATTATTATTGTAATTTTTATATTTTTTCTCTTATCACATTATCTTATTCTTCAGTTAAATTGTGGAAATAAAAATGTTTAAATTAAAAAAAAAAAAATAATAATAATGATTGAACTCGCTTTTGTCCGTACCGTATAGATACATTTTTCGCACTGCATTTACAAATAGATAATGATGCAAGAGGTCAGTGGCACTGAAGTTCACACTGAGGTCATGATATGGCTCGACCACTTTTTCAAAAATTGTATAATATAACGAGAAAATAGTATGTATGCACATATAGATCTATAAAACATTAAAATCCATAAAAGTTCACGTTGAGACTACTCAATTTTAGAATTATTTGACCACATGGTTGAGATTTTATTAGCGCTTTTGCATTCTTTTGCGGCTCTGATCATAGAAGGTATGTTCACTATTAGTACATTATAATAAATATTATTTAGCTACTACATCGCAGACTTGGAAACGGAGAATAAAAACAAGGGTGGATGATCATAACCTTCATAAAATTATAATTTAAATAGCGACGCGTTTAATAAAATTAGAGCACTATTGACGACCGGTCGATTGGCGCATGTTATATACACGAGAGAGAGCTTTCCAAGAGGCTCTACAAAGGCAATTTTACAATTTGATTAAAACAAGACATCACTTTTAAACACATTTGCATATAAACTACGCATTAAGAATTCTCAATCGATCTCACGTGACCACTTTGCAGTATAACTATTTGCGATTGATGTATTGTCATGGTTTATACGTTCTAAAACTGTTTTTCGTTGTAAACTGATTGCGATACATACAGATCAATATTTGTTTTTTAATTATAAACAACAGAGCACGTTAATATTATTGGTGTATTATCAAAGATTGTTTAATTCGTATGATTCGTGTCTTGCATTGTTTACGTCAAACTATACTGAAAAAATAAAAACAATAAAACTATATTTCAATGTCAAATTATAAATCAAAGTCCGCGCGTACCTTGGTGTGTTGGAAAGAAGTTCGACGTACGAAACGGTTCGTCGTCGTCTGACCAGTACGTAGTGTAGACGATTTTTGATAGCCGTACCGGTCATTCCGTTCGATGCAGTTTACCTACCAGCGATGCTCGGGATAAACGTTTCTATTCTTAAACCCTTCCGATATTACATCATAACACGTATCATGTGCATGTGTCATCACCGTCCGGTCGATAACTATAATAGTATTCGTACGAGCATGGTCGTATCGAATGTTGCCGCTGCTGCCACCGCTGTTATCTCGGATTTTTATCCGATCCATTTAGTGTACACCGTTGAGATATTAGCGTGCAATAAGTCGTAAAAAAAAAAATAAAATGAAAAAGCCTTAAGTAGTATAAATTTTCCATTTTCCTCTCGTGCCAACAACATTACACGGATCGCGGTCATTTTTTATAGAAAGACGTTGTTGTACAAGTACATCGAAAACTGCGATGCGCCTTATAACACGATTTTCACGGGGAGAGTTGACAGAGCAGTGCGGGAATTAGAATAATACGTTACTGTTCGCCGAACGGGTTGTTCGATCGATGTATACATGTATATGGTAGCATACGTAATGTTGAATAATGGCGCAACATTACATTGTGTTATAATAAAATCTGGTTACAATAGCGATAAAATATTTAGAACAATATGAAGTTTAGATATTATAATCACGGTGGGCGGTTTAAAAAAATTGAAAAATAAACCATGGGAAATATGTCTATTGATCAACAGTATCATGGGTTACTGATGTTTACATTTATGTGTCAAGGTTCGACGTCCATTTGAATAGTGATCAAAACACAATAAGGTGACTCGGTTCCACGCAGTGTGCCACGGGGCAACGTTTCCGACGGTTAAGGATAAGCCAAGGATAGCGGCCGCCGAACCAGTCCCTAAACGGGTCTCTTTCGAAACCCGCGATGGAAACGTTCGTTGTTTATTCTATCGATTAATCGGTACGACCACCGTGTTCCTGAAGTATTAAAACTGCGTTTGGAATTATTATTCCCCAACGCGGTATCGAATTCTACACCGCGTAAAAATAACAAAAAACTAACGTTAGTTTTTTCAACGAAATAATACGGTAGGTGTACTGTTACGGCGTAGGAGTTCGGGTCCACCAAAGCAAACAAATCCCACTCCTCGCGTTTTCACGGCGACATATTTCCGTTACCGACACGAGTTTTTAGTATCACGTGTGATTACAAACGCTTTTATCGGCTTTGCGGTTCGCACTCGCAGGTATGGTTCTAGCGATGGTTTCCCAGGGCAGCGGTGGGTGAGTTTCTCAGGGAAAAAATTCGTTTACACGTCTCGTATTTCGATTCGATCTGCGATAAGAAAAAAAAAATAATAATAATAATAATAATAATAATAATAAACACGTGTTATTCGCGCGACGTAACGATTTCAAACGAACTCCGCGGGACTAGATTGTCGCGCGCGTGCACCGTTACGCCAACATTCCGGTAAAACAGTACGCGGCCTCCTGTCGGTACCCCAAAGAATGATGACCGTTGCACTGTCCGGATTCGCGAAAACAATGTTATGCTGCACAATGCTACGGCGAAATTCCGCGAACTACGTGATAACTGCTGATCACCGACGAACGTCGTGCATTACGAGAGATAATGGATAAGGTACAGTACAGTTTGGCTAGATAGTTCTAGATAAAAAAGACATCACGCGTTCCGATACAATATTATTGACCGTATTCATTTCTTCTCCCTCATATTTTCATTTCAATTTGGGTTGTAATCGATGAGCGAAATATAAAATGATTATGCGTCCGTTACCTTGACCGAAAATTCACCCGTCCACAAACGTATGATTTTTATGTTTATAATTAGTACGTAATTTGTACGCATTCGTCGGACCATTTTCAGCCGTTTGTACGAAACTCATTTGCTGAGAAAAATTCATTTTTTGCAATACGGACTGGAATAACGTTATTTCTTGGTGAACGAGTTCCGTACAAATTCACACAAATTATGTACAAATTATAAACATGACATTTCTGGATGTAAAGAAGAGGGGGGGGGGGTAATTTACGTAATAATTATGTGTACAATGGTGGTCCGTACATTTACGTACTTCGTTGTACATAAATGGTGCACGAAATACTATCCGTCGTTCCGGAACTTTGGAGCATAAGTTTTTTGTAACGGTTCTGGTCTAGGTGATTTGTACGACGTCATCGGATTCGTTTTGTCACGGTGGCGTACAGTAGATTTATTGCACGTCCCACGGTAAAAATAATATGTGAAATTACGTTACTGTTTAATCGTTTGTTTATTTAAAAGTGTCTAGTTTAATTACGCTAAGATTCTTAAAATTTATAAATAAATAATACGTTGTCCATCTTATTTTGTAAATATAATTTTATAAATTCAATATTGTATATTGTATGTTGTATATATGTGATCATGGTTTCAGGTAAAATATCAGATGCATTTCCCTGGCACCCCAATCTTTGAATTTAGAAACCGAAACCGGGGCATTCGATTGTTCTTAGTCTGTTCTTGTTTGTTCCGAAAATTTCGTCCCTTGTTCCAACCCCGTTTCCGAATTATAACCGATTTACGGTGAGGGTACCATGAGAATGCCCCCCTTAGTTTAATTTAAGCTACCCCATCTTTTTAAATATATTCATTCTTAAATCCATAATCAATACCTAATAATAAAAATAATCAACTTAAAAAAATTTAATTATTGGATTTTTTAGTTAACTTGATAGTCTGTATACAGGCATGTTATTAATCACTGTTTACAGTTTTGTATAACATTTAACACTACGTATTTTATTTATTTTTTATAATTAAAAGTTATAATTTATTTGTATTGATTAATGTTGAGTTGTATATTGTATTTGATTTGATTTATCAAGCATTAAGTATTACTCAAATAAAGGTCCAAACACCTAATATATTTCTACCATAATTTTAACACTCTTGATACGAATAATTGAAAGCATAAATATTGGAGTGCCAATATTCCCAAAGTGACTAGGTACTTATATAAATATGTGAATTTTTGAACATACAAAAAGTGAGTTCACATTAAAGAACTGGAATATTTTTTAAAAAAAAGGAAAAACAACCACAATAATTCTTAATTGGTTGCAAAAATTAATAAACAGTGCCAGGTTTCCTAATTTACTCTAAGTACAATACAATTTTGTGACTATACTGGTATCATTTTATTTAACTATTAAATCAAAACAAATAAGATAATGCAGTTGATGGTAATACACCATCAAACGAGGGACAAAGATGTCAATATTTAATATACAGTAAATAGTTTTGTTTTGTTTTTATTTAATAGTTAAATAAAAAGTTACCAGTTTAGTCACAAAATTGTATCGTACTTAGAGTAAATTAGGAAAACTGTCACTGCTATTAATTTTTGCAACCAATTAAAATTTATTGTGGTTGTTTTTCCTTTTTTTTTAAATGTTCCAGATCTTTTTGGAGTTGGAACAAACGATGACATTTTTGGAACAAACAAGAACAAACGAAGAATGTTAATGCCAAATGCAATCGAATGCCCGGGTCCGGTTCAAAATTCAAAGGTGGGGTGTCAGGGAAATGCACCCAAAAATATCTTGACTGGAAAACTTTTTATTAAAGTTAAAAATGTTAGCATGAGCCCAGGGAACACTATAATACACATTTTTATGTAAATTTCAATATTTAACTCAATCTAGACGCGGAAGATAATATGTGTTTTTT
Organism: Sipha maydis; assembly: GCA_034509805.1. Taxonomy (NCBI): domain Eukaryota; kingdom Metazoa; phylum Arthropoda; class Insecta; order Hemiptera; family Aphididae; genus Sipha; species Sipha maydis. Next base: position 56,017 of record JASXSY010001490.1, on the reverse strand, counting down.
TAATGGTCACATCTATTTTTAGTACCAGATTTGAATTGGACTTTTTTTAAGAAACATTTTCCTGGTATCTTAAAAGCCACGACATTAGTACTTTTGAACTTTTTGTTTTTCCTATGAGGTGCTGGGGAAGTGATGCAACCATTATTAATATGAAATTGGTGTGCAACCATTTCCCAAGCATCCCCTTAAAAATACGTTTGTATCTTAGAAAGTTCAAAAACACAAATTCCGTGACTTTCAGCAAAAATCAACACAAATAAAGCACAATAAAATACTCTTGGGTTCGTTTCAAAGTTCAAAAGTGGGGGTGCCAGGAAAATGTTTCTCCTTTTTTGAGTAATTTTGAACAATAAACAATGGTTCTATACCCAAAATTGATTGAATTACAGTAATTTACAACCATAAAAAAAATACATTTTTATTTATTATGTCATGGCAGTAGCATTTGAATAGTTATATTTTTTATAAGTACATGTATATCATATTTATAATGTGCAACCATAAAATAAAACATATCATATTGTGCATGCGCACACCGGTTGAGTTAAATTTTAAAATTTTTCTAAAAATACGTATTATGATCCATCTAGATCCACATTAAAACTTATTTCAGTAAAAAATTTACCAATCGAGATATTTACAATTACCTGAAACGTTGATCATTTGTTTGTATAATAACATACAGTTTATTCAGTCGAGTGCAGTTATCCATAATAAATGTACAGTCTCGGAATCCGTCTATAGGAAACAAATACAATGAAAAACTCATAACATAACTTATATCATGACTAGATGTGAGAATAGTCAATTCACATTAGTATAAATTATAAAAAATAGTTCTTAATCATCTCAAAGAAAATAATTTAAAATAATTTGGTATTCTTTGTCTATTATTTGAGTAAAATTAAAAAATTGTTGCACCTATTTACATCAATTATCTATAAAAAAAACATCAAATTCTTTTACGTTGTTTTCTTGGAGATGATAATAAATTATTTTTTGTTGAACTGAATAAACTATCGAATCATTTAACTCTACTTTAAAAAGCTCAGTTCTTGTTAGTTTCCACATAATTTTTGTTGAAATTAATTCATTTCCAACAGATATTTATATGATCTTGAAACTCTTGTGAGTTTAAACTTTGGAAATAATTTTATTTGAAATTCAGCTAAAACGAATAAAGTTAAAAATAATAAATTGTAAATCATTATCTTCTTACAATCAAACATATTTTCTTTTTCAAGAGATATAGGGGGTATTCGTAAACTGCGCCCGAATTTTTTTATATGTCGAAAAGATATAATGTAAACTGCGCTGAAATTGTTATCTACGCTAAAAAGGTATAATATAAACTGCGTACATTTTTTATTTAGGTTAATAAAGTTATAACTAATTTAAGATGTGTCTTGTTTGTAAAACATATATCACTTTTAACTTATTTAAGTTACTATGGTTGTGTATTTTTTCAATTGTATCAAATACTACTTCCAGAATAGGCCTGTTAGTATCAATAATATTAACAACAATCGGTGAAATCACGATAGCCGAACAATATGTGTCGTACCGCAAAAAAATTTGAAAATGATTTCTATAATAATATAATATATATTTTATATTTCGTACAATTAATCGGCCATTAAAATCGGTTAAGGTTTAGTGGCGATGCACAGTCAAAACATGCACAGGATTTTTAATAATAGTAGATGGTGAAGACAGAATCATCGAACATAATTTAAACCATAATAATAATTAATTAATTAATTATTAACTTGTAATTAAAATTAAAATTGTCATCATTAAAATGACGAAAACCTAGTTTATAATTCTAGCTTTTATAAAATTCTTTCAAATATTTTAATGTTTATAGAAAAATAAAAAATAAATAATATGGAAACATATATAATACTAAATGGTATAAATTAACCTTACCAAAATTCTAAGATAAAACAAAAAGTAAAAAGATACAAAATTGAATAAATAAATATAATAGAGGTCGAACTCCAATTGATGATTAAAAATATATTATTAATTGTCTTAATATTAGATTTTTTTAAATTATTTTTATATTTTTTTTTATATTAAGAAAATATAATATTTACAATATTATATATAATGTGTACAATCTTTTGCACAACAAGCAAATTTGCAAAACAACATAAAATATAGACCAGATCACGTGATAAGGGAAGCGATTCAGTTACAGAACCCTTTTATGATGTGTATATTTGGGTTAAGTGCCTAGATCAAGAGATTTCGTTAAGTGAAATGTTTTATGGGGAGAGACATTGGTAATGGGGTATCAATAAAGTTATTTATTATGTTTAAATGAGTAATATCAGGAGAAGTGATGGGTTGGGGCTTAAATAAGTTAGGAAGGTGTTCTTCAAACAGATTGGCATTGTCGACTTCAGATAGTGCGAGTGAACCATCTAGTTTCTTAATAGAACATGAAAGTTCTTTTAGTTTTAGTAGGTTTTTGGTGGTTTTCCATAATGAGCCATCATTTGTACTTAGGGATTTGTATTTTAATTCGAAATGCTCATTTTTGTGTTTTAGTATTAGTTTTTAAATGTTATTTACTGAGTATTAAACGTGTGCCAGAGGGAAGTCTTGATTTTTGCCAGCGAAAGCAGGCTCTGTGTTTCTCTGCGATTAATGCTTTTATATTTAATGGCAAAATATAAGGATTTGATTTATGAAGGTTTCGAGGATTTGGAGTGTAACAAGAATTTCGTACAGCTGTTTATACAGGTGCGGCAGAGCCGACTGACGAGTTTTGAAGGGTTATAAAAAACGAACAGTAAAACTTAGAGAAAAAAACTTTTTTTTATTAAAATAAGTATTGAATCCCATTTTTAAAAATTATTGTTTGAAAATGATATCTCGAAGATGGCGGCCGTCAGCATCAATACACTGTTGTAGACGATCTCTGAAGCTCTCATATGATTTTCGGCACGTTTCGACTGGTATGGCTTCGATTTCCTCGGTGATTTTCTGTTTAAGGTCTTCTATGGTATGTGGGCGATGTCTGAAAACCTTATCCTTAAGGTAGCCCCAGAGGAAAAAATCACACATGCTTAAATCTGGAGACCGTGCTGGAAATCTGGAAATCGAAGCCATACCAGTCGAAACGTGCCGAAAATCATATGAGAGCTTCAGAGATCGTCTACAACAGTGTATTGATGCTGACGGCCGCCATCTTCGAGATATCATTTTCAAACAATAATTTTTAAAAATGGGATTCAATACTTATTTTAATAAAAAAAAGTTTTTTTCTCTAAGTTTTACTGTTTGTTTTTTATAACCCTTCAAAACTCGTCAGTCGGCTCTGCCGCACCCTGTATCATGGTAACTAAATAAACTGCAACGAAATATAAATTAAAGATTGTAATTTTGTTTAGTTTTGTAAAAATGTAGCGTTTTAAATTTTACCCGTGTGCGGTTCACATGTTCACATGTCACTTTATTATACTAAAAACTTGTGCGCACTTTACTTATCCCCTTTTTCCATTTCATATAAACACAGGCGTAGTTTCTATGTACGACTTTGTGTTTACTTATGAATTGGGCGCAGTTTACAATCGCCGAATATCGGCAACTGAGCTATTTTTGTCTTAACAATTATATTTTGATAATAAAAATTTAACTTCGGATAGTGAAAAAAAAAAATAAAAGACTGTGGCGATTCCTTTCCTCAAAATAGTCGTTCCTGCCCCCACAGAGCGAAACCGCCGTAGGTCGAGTAAACGTAGGTGACTATGCGTTTATCGACTCAGCTGTCGTATCCCACTCGACTACGACACGTAGCGACCCCTCCAATCGAACATCATAGAATATTAAATAATTGGAAATTACCCATTATGTAAATATTCCCATGGAGCCAATTAATCTTCACCACATAATATTTTGATAATATCTTCAGTATTACATATATCATGATTATGGCGCACACTAGATGAAAAAGTGCTCCGATCGGTAACATTCTGATTAAGTAACCGATGCAAGTGAAAATAACCATAACAACTAAAAAGCTTCTATCCTTCCAGATAATCGACACTTTTCCATCGAATCCGTCGTCATTTCGCATCTAAAAATATATACTAGAATTTTTTTTTCCAAACAAACGTATTGAAGATGCATTTGTTGTGAACAAAAACATTAGTTCAAGTTCTTACCGACATCTTTCTACTCGCGGATGGAACAGTGATGATTCTATTGTTCTCGCGATCTTCATGAGACGGCGTGTTCATTGGTTTGTTAGATTTTAACTTGTAAATTATGTGTAACAGGCCCTCGACGACTGCTAGTGTGATGAATAAACCAATTAATGTGTTTTCGATCGAATTCATTGTCGACTGTCGTTTCGTAAACAAATGTTGTCTTATTTTATTCACGCGTAAGATGCAATTATTTTTTATTAGAGCCAGATAAAAATTAAACACAAATGTTATTATGTTGTTGTGTATGCATAAAATCCGAGTGGGACCAGACCAAAAATGAAACTCGTCCTGGCTTGTCGCATAATATGGTGACGTTATCGTTGCGATCGAAATAACATTGCTTACCATTAGCGATTAACTGATAAATAACCAGAACGAATAATACAATCAAAATTGACGAATGTCAACTAAAATATGTCTCGTACTCCGAACCTAAAAAACATATCCTCACAAAATGCATCGTGTATGAAAACTTAAGATGATATACTAACAAAAAGTATTTTTAGACATAATCAATACATTACACCCGTTGGTAACTTGATCACTGATTATGAAGATAAAGAATGCCATAATGTGGTATTATTTTAACGCATTTCTGTTGTAGTTTTACTTAACTTCGCATATTATATGAATTTTATTACATTTTATAATTATTGGAAATTGTTCAAAAAATGTAATATTTGCCACGTGCCGTATATTTAATAGTTGGTAGATAGGTAAATACCATAAAAGTTTTACTATACAATAAAATATTATTCATATTATTCGAGTGATATTAATTAAGCTTAATGATGTAAAATTGTAAACAATTAAGTTTATATAATTTGTTTTAAATATTTATTTATTTTTCGTTCTATCATTTAAAGTATTTAATAAATAAACACAATTTTCGTTTCATAATCATCGAGGAATAATGTTAAGTTAGCAATGTAACGCAATACCATTAAAAAAATTAAAATTAAAAAAATAATTATAATAATAATATTGAAATCTAAACCCAATTTTTCATACACATATAAAATATTATGAATAAATGATTAAAGGTTGTTTAAAATATAAAAATATAATATACGGTTGTATAATAAGAAAAAAATAAAGTAAAACAAGTTCTGTTATTTTCGAGGTCTGTATTTATCGAGGCCAACCTTTTATTTATATTAGAAGCCGTAAATCTCTACACAGTTGCTTTTATTTGATAAATGATTACAAACGATCTATGATTAAGACTTATTTTTCGTTTAATATCTTATCAACTATCACATGACTATGTAGGTTACGTATAAAGACCACTTATCAAGATTAAATGAAATAGGAAATCTGTTAAATTGTATGATAACTTATTCGATATTTGCATGTTAAAACTATATTTTATTTATTTGTGTTAGAATTCTCAACAAATATGCGTACTTAATATATTCAAATTTTTCTTTTTTCTTCCAACGATTTATAAAATACAGTTTTTTTTGATACCATAATGATGGTATAAACATTACCATAGCATAATAATACATGATTTTAAAAATAGATATACAATGTATAAACATTTTTTTTTTATTATTTGCTTTTATGACATTTTTAATATAAACTATGTAAATATACGAATGTAAAAAATTCCATTCAGCCATGGAAACTTTTAATCGATATTTTTACTAAATATTTGTAAAATATATTCAATTGATACAAATTTGCTGAACAATTATTGTATCAGGGTTTTCGGATAATAAATATTGCAAGTTATACTGCGCTATAGAATTGAAAACTCGCATTCAATTTATTTTAACCGATTTTGTTAGAATTATAATTAATTTTAACTTTAGTATTAAATTATGTTTAATATTTGCCCTCATTTTTATTTAGTTACATATCTAATTCAAATAAGAAAATATAAATAAATTTAAAATTATAATAATATAAATAAGTTTAAAAAAATAATTCGTTCAAAAGTAGTTTGATTTTGAGAAAAACCTTAAAATAGTATAAAATGTATTCAGAAAATAATAAAAGTTACGTTTTAGAAATAACATTTATATATTTTACAAGTAACCGTTAGATTTTTCTACGTAAACTATTAAAATCTAGTTATCTCGGAACCTTTGATCTTTTTTCCGTTGTGTACAAATATTCGGGTAATTAACATGAAACATTTCGATAAAATTTAAAATCATTTTTTCATGTTATTATGTTAATGCGATTTCTCATAAACGTCACTCCGCAAAAAATATGTTCATGATCAAAACGGTCTTGATTAAAATTTGAAGATAAACTGTACGAATTACATCTTTCCCGTAATATATTATTTATACAGAAACCAATATACCTAACCAATATACCTATACAATATACCTAACCAATATTCCAGTCAATGATTTTAATCTAATATCAATAAATATTTTACATTACAGAACACTACAGTATTAAAATATATGCAGCCTATCAATGGACACACACATTTCAACACGTTTATTTGTTTTATACACAAGCCCCTGGGGTTCAAAACGATAATTGTATCGTTCACCAAGCAAAAAAATTATTAGAAAAATATGAAAAAATGTTAATACTAATAATAAGCGAAGAACATAGCAGTTCAACATCCTCCCATAGTACTCCATTAGAAGTTTTACCTATCCGAAGGTTTTCTTTATCTAAGTAACTGCGTAATTACAACTTATTTTTTGACCGTCGTGTCGAGTTAAACAATTTCAGAGTACAGCTCTTAAATTTAACGAAAAACTACCACAAAAATGTACATAATGTATAGTTTTAATACAAATAATTTTCATTATTATTATTGACAGCAGTTCAGATTTCTTTCTCAATGGAATCATTGGAGTTTACGAGCTAAGTGTTTTTAGGGAATTCGTATGAATATTATTTTTCATTAATAATCATTATTATTTCAAAATGTGGTACCTATATTAAGAATATTAAGGATTGGATACAAACAAATGTGTTATATTTAATTTAACATATAATGATTTCCATTGATTGATTCCAAAAGCAAAGATAAAATATATTTTTTAGAAATTGATCATGGACGAAAAATTGTTGAAGTTGATTAAACAAATTTATTTTGAAAACTGTAAGTTCCAAAAGAACAAAAAATGTTTTCATTTATCAGTTCGTAAATCTGATTCTGTAATAAACAAATAATTTCATAAAAAAATATATAGATACAAATAAAGATAAAATATATTATTTTTATCTAGATAAGGGATAACAACAAACGTTATTATATTTGTAATAAATAAATTCGTTTTTTTTTGTATATCAATTACAAAAAATTCATATTATTATTATTTATATAATAATTTAAATACTAATACTACGGTTAATTTAATTACTTGCGTTTAAATAAAATATTTTAGTCATCTTTCAAGATTTTACCTATTAAATCGCTTTGATTATTTATTTTATTTATACCATATTATAGACAAACATATGTGGTACACCCTCTTAATTAATTTTATAAATATATATCGCTGTTCTCCAAATATTTTTATTAATTTGAACTAATTTATAACAATTCAAAATTGTTCACGGATATAAAATCGTTTGCGTATATGATCAAATGTATCTACAGATAAATTTATCTAATTATTTTTTATTTTTCAATCTTAGATAAACCGTAGATTAATTGAACAAAATATATTTAGATAAGATATAATACAAAAATTTATCATCTAAATAATCAACACTCGAACAAGCGTTTTATGTGTATAATAATGAATAGAGTTGGAAAGTTTGGTTGTATATTACTTAATGAACTGCTGGTTGTAATTTATAAATGCATTTTCCGATATCGGTCACAATAGGTTAACTTGAAATATGTTTCTGTAATCATACTTGCTTTATCACTTCGAATAGTGCAATATAATAATAATTTAAACAGTAAAAAAAAAAAAAAAATATGGGCATAGCTTATACGCCGGCATTTTAACCATGTACTGGTCTGCCATATCCAACACATAGATATCGGAACAGCGTTTTTGACAGCTGTAGTCGACATGAGTGTATGTGTACACATTTATACTATTAGCTAATACGGATGAGCTTTTCCATGTATGATCATTTATACCTAAACATATATATAATATGTACATTATACAACTATTTGAATATTATAAAAATATATCTCGCCGCAAGAAGTTCAGATGTTATAGATCGGTGAGAACACATCGCGTGGTTTAACGATCAGACGAATATACGTCGTATGTACTTATTATAGATGAGTATACTATATTGTAGGTCAAGTGCATAAAATATTGCGTTCTTCAAGTGGTAAATGGTATGTGTAATGTTATTATTATTATTTTTTTTTTTCGATAATAAATGTACATAATTACAATCTGTTTGTATACACGTGTAGTACAATAAACTAATCCGATTTTAAACGTTGCACAAGGACATTCAACTGGAAAGAGGAAATCGTCTATTAAGGCAACATCCCTAGTTTTATGGAAAAATCAGCACTAGTTAATTTTTTGGAATAATATGAGAGGAGTGGAGTTTCGTCATCTCAAAATCGGCACATCATCAAAATGTAAATACGTATTTTACAAAACCATTGACAATTTGAATATCATAAAAATGAAACGTATACCTATGTACGGATACTTGTGTACTTTTGCGTACATAGTGTCTTATTCTCGAAAAAACTGAAATATCACCACTACTGGGTGCAGACTAATTAAAAACAAAATAAAAAAATTATCTTAAACGTATCGGGAATCCGTTTTGATGCGATGCTGTTAATTAAAGGCTTCGTATTATTATAAGTATACAAAGCAAATACGACAAATATACAAAACCACACAAGTAACGGATATGTGTCGTACACATAGGCGTAACTAGACCTTAAAGTTTGGGTGTGTGTATTTCTGTAGATAATGCATTTACATCTAACATTTACAATGGTACTCGTGCACAAATAATACGCGATAAGATCAGAACGGTTTTCGGTAAACTCAGAGTTTTATACTCTTTTTACGATGATAACAACTCAACGTGAACTAATATTATTAGGAATTAATAGAAACGTTATACGCACTCATGTGTGTGGCCGTGATTTGGGCTCAAGACATTTGGTGTAAACATCCCGTTGTGTTGCTGCCATTTTCGGATAATGATATTTAATAGAAAGCGACACATGAAAACATTAGTGCAAAATTCATTCTAAAACGTTAAACAGTGATTTTTCGACGACGAGCTTTGTTTGGTTGACGATTGTCGACACAATTGTCTGCGTGTACATCAACATGTAGGGGACTTGTTTTTTTTTAAAGGACTATCCAGGGGAAAATTAAAAAAAAATATTATTATGAAATATTGTAGAATGAAAACAATTATGAATTTACAATAATGAATGAACAATAATTATTATAAAAAGAAAAACGAAAACCAACTATATAATAATTTTCTGCTGTCGAATACGGGTTACACTACGAAGTAAATCGACGACTGATGTCTGATAAATGATAATAAACCGAAAAATATTTTTATAAAAATTGTATTGGTGTACGCCGTACGGACAATACAAGTTTATTATAAAATAATAATAACTAAGATAAGGAAAATAATTGTAAAATAGAAACAAACGGAAAGATGTATAAATTATGGATAAAATATACGTTTTCTACGTTTAATATTTATTATTTCAATAGGTTGATGGTATCAGGTTGTAGGAAAATATCTAAGATTTTTTAATATGAAAACCGCTTTTCATTATGAGTATTATAAGTTAATATACAAATAAATGAATAAAGACGCGTCGAGGAAATGCGTGTATTGAAATAGGCGGGCGGCCGACCGATGGAACCTGTGACGTCACGCGTCATTTTAAAACGACTATAACGATTAAACGGAGTGATGGATAATATTTTTAACGGTACCCAATTTTTAATTATACCAAATACTAACGATTTAGCTTTTATCTATTTTTTCCTTAGATGGTCCTTTAAACGTAAATATAGCATGTATCTGTGTACAGTGGTGCTTTGCATGGTTCGGTCCGGTCCGATCTATCGTATAAAATTAGTTGAAGAATTGGTTGGGTCCAACTCCATATTTTTGTGAAAGATTTTGGTCCGGTCCTGATTTAAACTATTATTATTTCAGCTGGGTCCGGTTTCTAAAATACAATAATGTAATATAAAATATCGATTCGTTTCGGACTGGTCGATCCCGGTTTGGCGGTACGGATCGTTTTAAAGTTATTGAACAATTATTTTGAATTTTAAGACATTATTTATAGAAAAAATAACACGTATGTTATCACGGGAATCAATATTTTACCCCTGTGCCGTTTTTTTACGTTCGCTTTAAATGTAAACGAATAACTGTTGTTGTTATGCCTTTAAACATATATATATATATATATATATATATATATATATATATATATATATATATATGTCGATTATATGAAATCCAACGAACCATTTTTTTAAAATTTTTTTTTTTACTCTACGCCTAACGACAATTTATAAAGAAGAATGTATAAATGTTGGTAAAATTAAAACATAATTAACAATTATGAATAGTACAGATTAAATATTGAAAGGTATGCAAATTAATAATACAATAAACGTACATATTATTTTCAAATTAAAACAAAACATTATGCAGTCTGAGTCTAAGATATCCACTAAACATTGTAACAATATTATAATATCAAATATTTATAAATTACCTTTTTGGCTGATTTCACCGTGAGATAACCGCGTATACATTTGACTATATCTAATCAAGGGCGTCCGCAGGTGGGAGGAGGGGCAAATAGGGGCAGTTGCCCCCCTTTGACTTTTTTCTGGGTTAATTATCATAATCATTATGTTATATAAAATATCAAAAAATAAATATTTTTAAATTAAAACCAAAAACAGTTTTTCACTGGCTGATTTTTATTACACTCAAATACTCAATTATGATGGTGGGGTCAAGTGCAGTAGCAGTATCAACCAAATTTTTACTTGTTTTTTAATTTATTTTGTTTAAAATAATTAATGGTCATACTGTCATAGAATATAAATTGCATAGGTACAATCATGTACAGTGGCGGACTGGAATAAAAAGGCCCGGGGTGCAGAAACATTTATAGGGCCCTATCAACATTTTATAAAATAAAAAAACATGTAATATACTTTTCTACCTTATTCCCAGCAAAGTATTTTTATGTATTTATTAGAGTACATACTTATTTTCTAAAATAAGAAGAATTTCAGTTTTTAAACAATAGGACGGTATAAACTTAATCTTAATAATGTAATATAAATTTAATTTCTTTATAATAGTTATATTTTTACCTTTTGAAAACAATTAATAAACATCTTGTACTACATTCGTGTATATAAAATGTATAGTTTTTAAAAATGTAATAATTTTGAGAATGTTGTAGAGCTTTCTGAAACTTTATCAATTATACGTTCTGTATCAGGCAAATAATCGTTTTCTATACTTAGAAGAAGTTGCGCGTTTAATAAATCTTGTTCCGTGGCTGAACCATTGTTATCTGTATTTTATAATTTTCAACTTAGAAAATGCCCTTTCACAATTTGTTTGTGTGCTTGCCAAAGTTAATGTATATTTATACAATATAAATAAATTTGAATACGCTGCTGAATGCAAATTATACTTTGTAAACATTTAAAAATGCGGGTGCACATGGTTTGCGCACATTTACTAAAATTACAACTCATTTGCGCACATTTTTACAACTCGTTTGCGCACAGATTATTTCTAGTGTAACCACTGGTTTGCGCACACATTTCCCTTCCCACTTTTACAGACTTTTATAATCAGAGAAGTATAATAATTTTAATTTAATGTAGCAATTGCCTTACATTTTTTATTGGTACATCGAAATGAAAAATTCCCACATTTTAATTTTCTGTACTTCGAAAACTTAAAATTGTTAATAGAAACACACATTTTACCGGACGCGTATAGTATATATTTGTTATTTCGTAATCCATATTTCTGTAAGCGCTATACGAGAGAATTGTCGAAACTAAAACTAAAAATTTGTGTTTGCGATTTCAAAACGATAGTACCAGTTTATTGATGGGTCATAAATACTGATAAAGTTTATCGAAGTAATATTGCCGATTAGGTATATAATAATATTATGTACAAAATATAATCATGGCTATACCATATTATTGTATATAATATGTTGTGAGCAATCGAGTGGTTCCTTCTACAATATGTTGTGCGCAAACGAGTTACAAGTTTTAGCAGGGAAATTTTAAAATGTGCGCAAACTAGTTGTAGCCTAAAAATGCATGGTGTGCAATCTTTGCATTTTTTTTTTTTAATTATAGATTTAAAAAAGGCGGAAGATTTATCATCACCATTGTTATCATCACTACTTTCATCTCCAATTTGTTCACTATTTTCAAGTTCATTTGTTATTAAATCATCTTTATAGTCAGTTACATTTTCAAAAAATGCTTTTGAGAATTTTATAATAGTTTTATAAGAACGTGCAAAATGGAGGTTAACTTTGTTAGCTAAAAACTTTAAACTTTCATTCAGAAGAATTGAATTAAATTTAATTTCATCAAAGCGCCTTGGATCTAAAAAAGCTAAAGAATTAGTTAGATTTTTAGTTTTTCCATATCGCTCATTGATAATAGCCATTCCAGTAACATCTTAAATTCTTCTGAATACATTTACATGATATCTTTGGTCAGTTGATAAATTTACAGCAGAATCAAAAGCACACTCTCCAGATATTACTTTTACTCTCGTTTGTCTTTGGACAGGAAATTCGTCTTGTATAAAAATATTTTCAAGAGACTCTGTTTGTTTAGTCATAGTTTTTATAAAAATAGAAACTCGTTTTTTAGGACCATTGTAATTTTTTATATCAGACATAGTGTTTAATATTTTCATGATATAACTTATTTTCTTCCACGCAGTAATATAATCTAATCCTTTAGTTTGTAAGTATTTTGACACGGGTGTTGTTGAACTGAACAGTTGGAGAAAAAGAAACGCTGTTATTATTATGGTTTCATATGAAGTCCAATTTATAATTAGCGCTTTTGTATCAAACGCAGTGTGTGGATCAGTATTATCAGCATAAGCAATTGTGTGTAAAGCATCTCATACATAATAATAATGATTTCGAAAGAGTTCGGTTTCGTTTTGATCCGACCATATATTAAATATACTTCGTAAAGCATTATCAGCACTGTTCCATCTTGTAGCACCTATCTTTTTTAATTTTAACTGTACCAGTTTCATTTTCAAAAACAGGATCCGTCCAAATATCGGCACACTGATATGATTCAGTGAAAAATACAGCAGTTTTATTAATCAAGGAGAAAAAAATTTTGAGTGCAAACACAACATTTTACAAAATCTTGAATGACAAGATTCAAAACATGAACGTGATAATGAGTAAATATAGAACTAGGAGCATCTATTTTTAATTGATTTTGTAAACCTTTGTACTTCTCCCTCATATTAGATGCACCCTCAAAAGAATCACTTACAAATAATTTTAAATCACATAACTCATTTTTAATTAATTTGTAATGTGCTTCACCTGTTGCTGATTTTATTGTTACCATTTTTAAAAATCTCTCTTGAACCAAGTTTTCACTATTAACATTAAGAGCGCTTTCAGACGAGACACTTATAGTGGCCGGCTTCTTGTGTATGTAAAGAATCACGCGACTAAAATAACATCGCTATATATATACTCGTCCACACGAGACACAGCACAGAGTCTGTTTTTTTTGAGAGTAAAAATATTATGTTAATTACACGATGAACTGTTTCTCGGTTATTTTTACAACTAATTATTTTTCAGTGTTAATACAATTTTCTACATTCGCTCCAGATTTATTTATTAAATAACATGAAGTCGCATCAGAATGACTCAATGACTTTTTATGTTTTTAATTTTAACTTAATATCCCAAGTATCAGCAATCAATATGGCTTCTTCTCAAGATAAGAGGGAAGACTGAAGATTGCTGCAAACCAATCTACGGATTGAAACCATAGAGAGAGAATTTTAACTACTGAACCAGTACAAAAATATGTGTTCTTGTCAATAGAAAATGCCATGCATAAACTACAATAAACACTTTTATTCTCAACGCAATATGATAACCATTTTCTCTGTAGATTTTCTCCTGTCGGTAATAATCGAAAATAAGCTTTATGGAGGTCAAAACTTAGTGACTTAATACGAGTATCAGAAGGTTGAATAGGATGAGGTTTTAAAAATGCCATATTTTCATAAATAGAAGAATTATTTTGGTTAGGTAGTAAAAATGTATGTAAAATATTTATCTCAGATTCTTCTTTTAATATCTCATTATAATTTGTTTCTCTGGAATAATTTTTAAAAGTAGATAAATCATTTTCTGAATAAGATTTTTTTTTTTTTTTGGTTGATAACTGACTAAATCATTATGTTGTTTTAAAGGGTTATTTAATTTTATTAATTTTGTGTCATCTATCAAACTAGTTGTATAAAAAAAATACTACTGCTTTATTTTACAATTTGCAGCAAAATATTTGAATAGTAAATCATAAAATTGTTTACGTAAATGGTTTTAAAGATATGTTATTCCATGTTGGCTAAAAACGTTCTGTTTTATTAATAATACACGTATAACCTTGCTATGGATTTCAATTATATTTGTTTAATGTTGAATCTCAATACTGATTTTTGTCATTTGTCGTACAGCAGTATCCAGATATTGTCACCGACAGCTTGAATAGAAAACAGAATTAGCAGCTACTGTTATAAGTATGTATGTCATTAATAATATTTTGAATTAAAATTAGAATCGCGCTACAGAAGTGATCAAAACACGGAGGTCGTAAGTCGTTTGACTTTTTTCAACCTTCAACTATCAGCTCACAACGGACAACGTCATAACGGCCCCACAATGATCCCAACGTCGTAGTCGATGGACTCGGGATATAATATACGAACTTATCTGTTTCTCGATAGACCAACAAGAAATAAGAGCCGCTATTTAGGAATCGTATTAACAAACCCACCACCACCAACACTATCATTAATCGTTGAAAGTGCATCTCATCTCGATCGTCTTGAGTACAACAGAATTATCATAGAAAATAGAAAATAGGTCAAATAAATCATTAAAGTACTTAAGTAAAGTAGAAGTATAGTAGTACCATCCCTCCTTCAGAGCAGCTTTCACGCCCTTTAGCGACCGTCCCTGATTCTGATTAATATGTGTAATTGAAACGAAGTACAAAAAAATATGTACCGTAAATTAAAATTAAAATCGTTATCATTTTCAGATTTACGTATTATATTAAGACTATTTGAAATTAGTATACAATAAATAAAATGAATGCATCAAACTTGATAAGTGAAACCAAGAAGAGCATGCAACCAAAGAGGTAACACGCGACTGTCGGTCACAAACTTATTACTTAAAAATAATGTTTTCTGTAATTTATTACTGAAGATAATGTTGGTCTCTTTCTACAAGATTAATAATCTCACCATATATAAATATGTTTGTGTTTCATAATAAACTTACTATATTTAAAATCTTTTTGTTTCCAAATACGCTTCATATTTTTCTGTTGATAAACTATGATTAAAATTAATTGACAAAGTTTAAAAGATCATAATAATTTTCATAAATTATAATGTAATATGTACTATATGTATACATTATTATAATTTTTATGAATAAAATATAGGACTGAAGAATTTCCTACGCTTGGGCATAGAAGTGAAAATAAAACTGTTGAAAAATCGAGGAATCGCAAAGCATTACCTAAAGATGGGTATGAGCAAATTATTAGATAATTATAGAAAAAAAATGTATCATTTGAAAACAATTATTAAATAAATATATTAAATTATAACTAAAACTTTAATACTGAGCATCTTAAAATTACATGATTAATGTTTTAGAAATACTGGAAACCAACAGAAGAAATTGAGCAAAAATACAGCGAAAAAACGCAGACGTGCTCAACAATTAGAAGCAACCATATGTGTCCAACAGTAATTATCTCACTTAGGTTTTTAAAAATATATACTCGTATGTATTCATGATTTCGTATTCATTAGAACGGTTCAAAACAGTGTAGATCAACCAATAATGTCAAATATTACTTCTTCAAATGTAATACCGACTCAAATGGTTAATAACAGCGATGGAGCACTAAATAAGTGATTATTTTAATATTATGATATGTTGTATAAAAAAAAAAACACTTTTTCGTTAACCAAGAAGATATTTGAAAATTAATTTGTTTAATTAAACCAAATAACATACATTTATATTTATTACAAATTCAACTAAATTTAGTGATGCTACGAAATCGAAGATAAACAAAACTTCAAATCAAAAATCGAGTAACGTAAAGATTTGTGAAAAAACAATAAGTAACAGCACCATTCAAAATAATGTCAACAGTAAAAAAGTTGTGATAGATGCAAGCTTACCCAAAAGCCAAACAGAAAAGGGAAATTGGTATATAATTATTTATATTAAATCCATTTATGATTTACTCCGAAATTACATCTGTTGGTTGATTAAATAATAAATATTTATTTTAAATTTCAAGTGTGATTCATGAAATTGATGAAAATTTATTCAATCTACCTAGAGACGTCACTTTAGCCCATTGTATTGCCGAAGATTTACGAATGGAAAGTGGCGTCGCCATTCAATTCAAGTAAAACTATTTTATATTTACATTGATTGAAACAATAATTATTTTACTCACTATCTAGACGTTATTTCGGAGGCATTGGTCAACTTATGGACCAAAAACTTACTGTGGGCAATGTTGGAATGGTCATTAAAAATCAACAAGAAAGTGCTTTTTATTTGGTGACGAAAAAGTATTATAATGGCCCGTCCACAATGTTATCATTGTCACATGCGTTAAAGTCGCTTGTAGAAAAAATGCGAGAAAGACAACTTATGAAACTAGGCATACCTAAAATTGGATGTGGTATAGACGGATTAGAGTGGTCAAAAGTAAAACAACTTATTGAACATATTTTTGCCGGTTCCGGAATACAAATAACCGTTTGTGTTCCGTCAAAAGTAAGTGTTAGTAATAACAGAATATCTTATAGTTTTCATATTCATAAATCCTTTTAAGATATTCTATCGTCCATTGCCGCCACAAATGAGAGTATTTGTAACGCCAAAGAAAATACTGCAGATTAAAGACAAGTTAAGTGACTTGGTGTTATTGATCGATATTGACCAAGTAAAAGCAAACAAATTTAAGAATGACTTGGTGGAATCAGTTAACTTGGAATATCCATCTTTTAAAGAAAAGTAATTATTTTACATCTAAATTACATTATTAAAATTATTACTTGCTTATATACATTTTATATGAGTAAAATAAAAGTATTACATGAACATAAGTGATGAGTACTATAAATAATATACATATACATTCATCGAAATGTAATTCGTGTAACGTTTATAATCCTATATTTATTTTGTTCTTCCGTAGATTAATGAAGGACATTACTAATAAGACATTAAATCCAGGCGACGTCACTACTTATTTTATTAAAAATGAAAGAATAAATTGTTTGTTCATCAGTGAGTCAGCGTATTATAGTTCAGTGGAAAAAGGATTTATAACAATGAGAAATTACATAAGGAGCAATTATAGGAACTATGCCATTCAGAGCGGTCCTATTAAACCTTCTGCAAACTTTAAGCATATATCAAGATTTGTGTTAGTAGTACGTTCAGTAATCGACGGATCAGAATTATGGTTATGTGATGATAATGATCAAACCAACGATAAACATGTATATGAACAATATTGTAAAAAAGTGTTTGATGAAATAAGAATATCAACAAAGTTGATGGATAAGAAGTATCTTCAGAATGGAAAGACAAACTATACACAAAAAATTAATTTTCAAAAAAAATAGTTTTCTCTAATACTTAAGAAAATTTATACACAACCAATCAAAATTACTACTACACAGTTTTATTTTTAAATCAAGCAGCTTTCAATTAATATTAACAATGATTCCAAACAACTTCGACTGTACAATTAAATTATTTAAAATCTTTGTCGACCAATCGATGGTTTTTATGTAAAACGTCATCTCGTCACTTCTTTGTGCAAACTGCAGATATGTAAGTTCTTCAATTCAACAACAGTTGATGGCGTGTCTCTATAGACTCACGGGGTTGATCAGTATCTACAAAAGTTTAACCAATTATCGTAAACGTCGTACAGATCAATTGCCTGTCACGTGTACCGAAAAAAGTTATTTTACACGAATTCACTGTAAGTATTTTCTCAGCAATTGTAAATTATATTGGATGATATTACTGTTACGTATACACCTCGAATACAAATATTTAAGATAAATTATACAAATTTGTTGAAAATAATCATGATTTATAATAAACATTGTAAATTGTGTACGTTATTCATAACTAACAATTTTTAACATAGATATTATTTTACATTGCATATATTTCGTTTTCAGTTTTGTAAAACAACTGATTTTCCGTCCATTTGACCCTGCTGTGATCTATGTATGTTTTATACAATATGGACTTAAACAATTGTGGACTCTCTCACGTGATGTCGAAGAACTTCTGTCTGCAGTATTGGATCATTGTCGAAATCATTTACTCGTGTTATGCAGAATGTTATGCCGATTAAATCGCACCGAAACAAGCACAAATAACTCTGAAAACTATGTTTCCGAAGAGTGACTAATAATTAAATGTTCATGGAAAATTTGCTGCAGTGTTATCGGCAGTACAGAAAGACATAAGACTCACAATTTCTATTGCAGGAATCCTATACGGATTTTTCATATATATTTCTTTATTGCCAAATATTTTCTGTCCATTCAAAATATTTCTTTGCCATTCACAGACGCACTTGGATGAATAAAACATCAAGAGCACTTTGGACGAATTTGGTTTGGGTCACTATGCCCTCTAAATAGTCCTATAGGCATTGTAAATTTTCCTGTGATGCAAATTGTACGGTACGTTTGTATAACAATTTAATCATTGTCATGGTACGTATTTCATCAATTATTCGAAATATTTTTCATTTTTTTGTATAGTTGAAAAATGTTTTTAAAAAATTTTAAGTTTTTGATTTTAATTTTTTTTTAAAAATATTTATTTGATGTTCTTGGTCCATGACTTTTTTGGTAATTATCTAATTATTTATATATTTTAAATAATTACAAAAAAACCATGCACATCGAATGCATTACATTTAAAAAAAAATTTTAAATCCAACTTTTTTGATAATATTTGTCTCCATCGCTTTAATAAAATATCTTGATTAGATTATTCAAACATCAAATTGAAATTAATTAGTTAAAGAATTGAATTCCCTCTAGTGGAGTAGGCCTGCGAATCATAAGCGTTTCCTTTTTGACCTCATAAATTATTAGTTAAATAAAAATCTGTTTTTAAGTAAAAATATCGTTTGTAACTAATTCATTCACAGATATGGTCAAGAAGAGTCACGCCTATGGTTCGTGGGGACACCACTTTAAAAATAACGCGCTGGTGTAATACCTCATGCTATTAAAACACAACAGTACATTTTGTTGTGGTTTTAATAGCTAAGGTGGTGTGGAAACTTACACTCTCTTAGAATAAAGTGCGTAGGATACTTTCTATTCATTTTTTCTCAACGACCGAACAATTATTAATGTCATATATTTCAAACTCGTACTTTTTTTTCTTGTCTCATATTATTGATATTAAGTTGTATTCAATATTTATAACTAATATAACATGGAACGTGTTATTGTTGATCGAATATCAGAATTAAGTGTTAGGTAAATAGGTTTAAGTCGGAAGAAACTCTTAATTCGTTAAGTAATTATTAATACGTGCATCTAAAATGTTTGAAATCAAAAGATTTTTTTTTTTTTTACATAGCACAACCAGGAGATCGAAGCTTCATCGTGGTACATCCACAGTACATCCGTACGTTTGTACTTTAAACCACAGTGAAGTCAGATATATTCAGTCAAACCACCATTCCAATCCCAATATAAAGGTTCTCACGAAACCATCAAGTATCTAGGGAAGCCGTCCATGTTTCAGCGTGATGGACTACTCCATGGATTTCCATCGATCCACTCAAACCTTCCATTCATTAATTCGACATTGTCACCGACTACAGATACATAACTCATGCTGCCATTGTCAACAAACTTATATCAGTGTTATATTTTTAAGTATTAGGTATGATATTATTATTATTAAAACTTAGTCGACACGATTGTATAAATAAAATGAACTTTTGTTTTTATTGCCTGCTTTGATTTGTATGTATTATGATTGTTATTAACTTTACCATTCCTGGAGAAGTTTGACCGACGATGGTGATAACTCATTTCATTCTCGTTCTATTTTATTATATACTAGCTGAATTACCCGGCTTCGCCCGTGTGTAGTTTTTGTTTTATCAAAATAAAATTCTTAAATCAACACAAATTGTTGTGTTTTAAAAAAAATATATTTTACTTAATGCTATCAAGTGCTAAATAGTAGTAGTTGTTAAATTTTATAGACAAAAAAAAAAAATAATAATAATAATAATAATAATATTAAAAACTGATTCTATCCTTATATATTAATTTTTTATGAATATTTACAAATTATACGTAGTTACTCAATGCTAATATGGCTTAAGTCAAAACCTCTTGGTATACCACATTTAGAGTTTTATTTTGTGTTGCATAAATGTACAAATGGTAAATAAAATATAATATTTGTAGTTAAATAATTTAGGGAAACACCACACAAACGTGCACAGTTTACTGATCACAGTCGCAGTACACCGATGAACCAACAATCGGCGTTATAAGTCTAAAAAGGACATTTCATAAATTAAACCTATTTTGAATTTTATCGCATCGCCCGCCCACTCGCCCGCTCGCAAAATCGCGTTTACCTAGGACATCGTAACACGTTTATCGCATTTTGGTAAGAAATGTATTATTATTTTAAGTTGGTGTTTTCTAAACAACTTATTAAATTTAATACTATACATATAGCCTCGGAACAATTCATAACAAACACAAAAAAAAGGTCAGAGTCCAGGTAAACCTTTGGACTGCCGTGCCGTATTTCCCGTTATCGGCCGACTGCTATTGTTATTATTATATGAATATAAATATACAAATTACACGTAAAGTTTATTTTTGCCGATTTCAACCGCTTAAAATCAAAATTTTGAAAATCGGGTGACGTGGTGACACTCAGGAAGATATTTGGAACAACTATGTGAAAAAAATTGGAAAAAAGTTAAATATTGTCGTCACAAAATTGGTAGGTACATAAAAAAGACCTGTTCTTTTATATATAAAAGGATTATATTATTATCTCGTCGTAAAATTCTCATATCTTTCAAACTTGTCATTAATCTTATGTTTAAAAATAATATTTCTTTTATAAGCTTAATGATGCATTAAATCGTATTGATCGCGTCCGTATCGAAAGCTTCGAAAAACCACTCTGCATAGGTGGACAGATGATGGTTTAAAAAATGTAAATTTTACGAGAAACGGTTTTTTTTTCTTTGCTAATAAGTATGTTACGTTGAATGAAGCAATAGTTACATTTTGGGCCAATTCAATTGGATTTTTAAAAACAGACTGCTCTTGGTTCAGTTTTAATTTCATTGTTTTTAGCTTATCTTGTCGTAAAATGGAATCCGTTGGAAACTTTAAATCGAAATCTGCATGTTTAGTTCGGTAATGCCTTTCTATGTTTCAACGTTTGAAAATTGAGAGTTTCTCGGCATAATAAACACACGCACTTGTCTTTAATGTCAACAAAAAAAAACCCAACTCCCACTCCTGATTAAAATGATTAAAGTTTTACACTTTTTATTTGCATTCATTTTACTATTGTAAAATAAAAAATTCTAAATAAATTTGGAACGTAATAACGAAAATATACGGAACATACAATACGCGATGCACACTAGCACGTGATGACTAATTGACAGTCGAGTTACAACTGACAATAATTTTGACTATTACGATTGACCGGTAATGGTAAATTCCTAGAATACAATATAACAATCCAAATTATCCGATTATTTGTTACGCGATCGACCGATAATGGTAAAATTAATTTTTATAAAGCGGCCCCTACACGATCAATAATATTGAGTCGATAAAATTGTGTCAATATTTTGCTCAATATTAATTTCACCCAAGCCTCTCAATATTATTGCACAATATTCAGTTGAATTCGTTGTCCGGTCAGATGTAGTTCCGCTGTGTATGACCGCTTGTGTTGTTTACGCTGTGTCAGTTGAAAGGTAGCATTTGCCATCCGCTATAAATTATATTATAACTATTTTATTATAGTTTTAAATATGTATCTTAACGATACCGAATTAATTTGCATCGCAGTAGACTTTGGATTGAACCAAAAAAAAACCCAAACAAAATAAAAGAAGACGTTGGATGAAAAAGTGGTATAAACAGAGAGCGCAATATAGTCATGAAAAATTATTGAACTGTCTACGAATGACTGAACCAAATGGCTATAGGAATATTTTGCGAATGGATGCTACATCTTATGAGAATTTATTGAAAGTACGTGGCATTACCTATATTTATAAGTATGATTTACTTGACTATATAATAATTGTATTATCATTATAGCTTGTAACTCCACATATCCAAAAACAGAATGCGGTAACGAGGGAAACTATTTCTGTCAATGAGAGATCATCGATAACATTACGGTACTTTGCCACTGGTAATACCTTCGAAGACCTGAAATTTTCGAGTGGAATTTCACCACAGTCCATCAGTAGTATTGTACTAGAAACTTGTCAAGCTATTATAACTAGTTTGAAAACATATATTAAAGTAAAAAAACATACGTTAATTTTATATTATTAAACTTTAATTAACAAATTTTAAAGTGATGTTATTGAAATGTTTGAAAAAAATCTGAAGCTGTGCAGGTTTTATTCTTAGTTATAGAATAATTGTTTGGAATATCACTAGTAAATGTCTGATAAGTATTGGTACATGGCATGTCATTTATTTCAATAAAAGGGGGATCACTATTTGTTGAAGAATAAAGACTTTAGGGTGTTGGAGTATAACTATACAACGGGGATGATGATTTAGTTAAAGCTGGTACTATTTGAATTGCATTTCGATGTAATGTATCCATTTGACCGAATATTTTTCGAATAAAATGTCATTGATAGCCTTTTTTGCAAAAATTTGTTGTTGGGCATTCATTTTTTGAAGTTCTGACGCTCAAGCAATAGCTATTTTCATTTCATCACTATCTTCCGTCTGACGTCAACGCTTACAAACTAATCCTACAAGTTCTTCTTGTGGCGACTGATGCTTTTGATTTTTTTCTTTTTACTTTTGGAATTGTAAACAATACTTCAGTTTCCTAAATAAAAAAATTATTAATACCTTTTTTTTGTTCTAAGTTTCCAAAAACAGAAGCAGAATGGGTGGAAACACCAAAAGATTTCGAACAAAAATGGAATATTCCACATTGCCTGGGAGCACTGGACGGAAAACATGTTGAAATAAGGAAACCTTAAAACAGCGGATCATTTTATTTTAATTATAAAAATACGTTTAGTATAATGCTAATGAGATAGAGTCAGATAGAAGTGAAAATGGTGAATGGGATCGTTATAAAAAAAGAAGTAGTTATGGTCACGAAAAACATTCTAAACAAAAAAAGCTACATAAAGTTGATATGCTTAAGGTAATATAATTTTATATATTATAAATTTTGATATTATTCCGCTAGACATTTTTTTACAGGTAATTGAAGGAAAACTTATGGACAGCTTTTTACCAAATTTACAATTCTTAGCTTTGAATGCTTAAAATTGTATGAATTTTCAACTACAAAATAACTTCAAATATTCGAATCGAGGTAATTGCTGTGACGTATTATTATCATTTAATTTGTATTATTATCACCTGTTGGATTGTAAATATAAAATATAAAACGTAGACATACTATTTCAGTACAATATTTAATACTAATATAATAATATGATTTCGATAAAAATAATAATTTGGAACATTAATGGTTTTTTATACATGTAGGTAGTTAAAATAATGTGCACCAAATTTATTTTGTAATAATATTTAAACAAGACATGAACATATGACTACCCTACCGACAATACCTATGTAAACTATTTAATAATTAATAATTCATAGAAAAATGTATTGATAGAAAAACTTTTAAAAATTAGTATAAGTAAGTACCTGTTTTTCTTGCAGTCAGTACTTTGGCAGGTCATACGAAATTCAAAGTAATCGACGTTATCGTCACTCATCAGCGTTGTCTGTCGTAACTCGTAATAATATAAAATGTGTGTCCGTATGGATATAATAATATGCTATATATATATATATATATATATATCTTTATAGCATGCGGAAATGTCAGACGATAATAATAGAATATTATAATATTTGAAGTTCTCAAAATATACGAATTCAATAGTTGGTTATGTCTATTTTAATCATTTTTAATTTATACTTTTGTAGTATTTATTTTAATATTATGTTTTATTAATAAATACAAATTAATAATTAGGATAAAATTTGATGGATGGCAAATAATGATAAAGTAATAATTTTCAATATTAAAAACCTTTTTTTGTTTTACTATGGGCCCAGGGTGCGATCGCACTTTAGCACCCCGGGCCAGTCCGCCACTGATCATGTACAATAATAGTTACCACGGTTGTAGATAAACATCTGAAAATGACAGCTGAATTCTTAGCAGTATTTGAATTTTTCTTATCAGTGATTGAGAATAATTATATTTATTGTTTTTTCTGTTGTTAGAATCTTGTATCTTTCTATGTAAGAATTATAGTTCTCAAAATATTTTAGTTTTTGGATTAACATTAACCCAGTTACTATTAGTAATTTATGAGGATACCTAGCGTTCTAGCGATTAGTTTGATACTTCGATAGTAATAATGTTTAGTATATTTAATATTCAGAAAAAGAGTAATAATAGTTCTAAACAAAATGAAATACAAAATCATACCTGTAATAGTTATAATAAAGATGTCGAAGCTGATGAATATTTATAACTATTTGTTAGATATCTAATATTTGTATATTATTTTTTTCTTAGAATGTTTTTTTTTTTTAATCTCATTAAACGGTATATTATATAGTTATGTTTAAATATTAAGTTTTAATTTTAATTTTATGTTATTATTTATATTTTATACAGTATAATAATATGTAAGTATACATATTTTTTATAAATTTTAATAATATATTTAAATCAATTTTGTTTTTACTAAAATAATATTATAATAATGTTATGTTTGTTTTTAAGTAAATAGAAAAATTAAGTTTTTTCCAAACGATTTGGTAGTTGTTTCTTTATTTTATAGAAGGTATACAAATGTAATTATATTGGTACCTAAGTAACCTAAAATGATCAAATCAATGGTTATATTTTCATTGTTAAAAAAATCCATTTGTTAATTTAAAATTGTACATTAATTAATCAAAACTAATGATGTAAAATTAAGTACTAACTATCTATGCATAAATAATAATTTAATATTTACGTTCTCTACGACCCTACCAACATGAGAGAAAACATGTCCCAAAAAGTAGTCACTTTATCACTAATTAGATAATGAACAAAAAATTTTTAAATATTTTGCCCCCCCCCCCTTGAAAAATTTCTGCGGACACCCTTGCATCTAATATTATTTTAATAACATAAGAAAATATGTTTATTTCATTTTTATCTTGCACGTGACATATTAGCTTATTATAATAAAAGGAAAGTAATAATTAATTATATAATAAAAGAGAGTTGACAATGTTAAATATATAGGAAATAATAAAAACAAACAGATTTAAGATAAATTTAAATTTTTTTAATTTTAATTACATAATAAACACTTGAAATACGACAAACTCGATTTTAAATTGAATGATAACATGGAACTTGAAACTGTGACTCTCACTAATGTGGGATATTTAGGCTGTTTAACCAATTAACAGCTTTTGTCTTAATATAGACTCTCAATTTTATGAATCTGTCTCGAGCACCAAAATAAAAATAAATAATTACAAAAAAATCTATCAAGGTTGCAATAAGAAAAAAACAAGAACCAAATGAACATTGACAAAATAGCAGATAAATATAACAGTAAAAAAGATACGTATAATAATGATTCCCAGAGAAATACAAGAAAGAGAAATACAATCTAATGTTAAAGGTCTAACAAGTGCAAAAACGAGAATTTTATGGAAAATTTTTAAAGGAGCTGATATACTAACAAAGCAGGAGCTACACATATCGGAGAGAGAAATAAAATGTAATAAACGTTTTGTATGCAACATAAGTAGATAATAACAGTAATAATAAAAATAATACAAAAACCATATTTTATTTATGCATATATATATATGTATCTATATTTTAGTTTAAAATGACAATGATTCGATAACATATTTAAAAAAAATATTTAAAATTTTTGTTCATATAAAAATATATTATAATAAAATACAATGATAAAATTATAATTAGGTACTATACAACAATAAGAATGATAATATAAGTAGTAAACATTTATAGTTTTTTATTCGCTCAAAATCGGATTAAAAATTTTTATTTTCAACTGACATTACCGTGTCACAATAACTGCGTCCTAATTTACTGTAAATATAATTTTTAGTATTTTGATAGAAATTACTTTTTTATATGCCAACATAATATTACACATTTATGGAATTTGTTTTTAATTATAAAAATATTTGTTTTCAAACGTAACATGTTTTTAACAGAGAAACTGTCTTGAAATTTACATAAAAAAATACCATGTTCGTTTTAGCTATCATCCAAATGAGCGGTTTATTCATTGCTTCAAGAATTGAGCATGCACCAATTTAAATGTACTTATCACATATTTACAATACGATATTATTGCGTAATAATTTGATGAACACGTTTTCTTTTAGTAGATTGCTGACACATTGAAAACGAACGAGCAATTTTTTTCTGTACACGCCAGTCAGTCGAAAAAGTTAACAGTAATAATATCAACGAACTGAATATAATACATCAATATCCTTAATTGGCTAAATCAAATGCGCGTAATCAAATACAAAACCATTTCTTACAACCACGTGTTTGTGTACCCACACAATATGATTATATATAATTGTACAAGATAACATTATGTGGACGAAGTCATAATACGTCGCCACACTAAAGTATTGCAACAGTCGTAAATTGTATAATATCTAAGTTTTTTTATCGTTTATAAGTGAACGAGAGCCGGAAGATCGGGTGATCCGTCGATATGGTCGGATGAAGGCGTTGCGTACATGCAAGCGCCTTCCGACGGGTTCGTGGCGAAAATCAGTTGGTCAATGCTTTTGCCGCAGGTCGTTCTCTTCGCGTAAAACTCGTCTTTCACGAACTTCACGAAATCATCAGCGCCCTCCGAGGACACCATGACCACGACACATCCGCCCCATCTAAACAAAACACATATCATAGTAATATTATATCCATTACAACACAATCAATCGTCAGGTACATTCAGAATATTTTAGAGAGCTTTATTCCATCCGAAACAGGTTTGGTAAACCCGTAACCGACTGTAACTTTAAAATCCTTAATACTTTGCCACGTTTTCGAATTTCAAAAATATTCATGACAGATATTTTCTTTGGACGCTCTATTATGTTCAACAAGCTGTGAACTAATAGTACTAATTACATTATCATGCGCAGTCGATTTAAGTGTCTGAATTCGTTACCGAAATATGTTATAGACGGTCGATTATTTATAAAATGAATCAATTATAAGTATCAATTAAAAAAAAAAATATATTTACAAATGCTATACTTGTATTTCTATATAGTTTTTAAAAACTTTAGGGTGATTCAATTATAAAAGAAATGGAATACTGCTAATAAATTATCTACTGAATGAATTTTATATTATAAATAAAATTAGTTGATATAAAAATAAATAATTTTTTAACTACGATCAAATATTTTCATGATTGCAACAATATTTTTTTTAAGTTGGATGATTTTTTTTTTTGTTTTTTTTTTTTTTTATTCATTTTTAGATTTTATCTTGGACTCGATGTGTATCTTGTTCTACATGAAGAGACTTTCTACGAGATTACGTGAAACAAAGTAAGCCCCTGCAGTGAATATCTTGTTCAAAGAAGAATAAATTATTAAAATTGTCCAGTCCGATTGAAAATCTCAAAATGATGCCTATGACAGTACGTGGACTATGAATCGCATTTGCCTACCCGGCGCCTGTGAGCTTGCATCCGTACGCGCCTCCTCGTTTGCAAATTTCGATCAATTGCTCCAGATCTGGATGACTACATTGGTACAGATCTCGAAGGGATGAATGACTGTCGTTCATTAACTGCCCGAGTTCTGACGCCGTGCCAGAGTTTTCGCACAGCTCGCAGAACTTCTCCATCCGTTTGGCTTCTGCGCATATATAAATGTAATACAGTGAATGGTTTCCTTTTTTTTTTTTTTTAACAATGATATACGTCTATATTAATATGGTTATAGACAGTAACTGGATACACAATTCACTGACCTTCGAACACGTGCAATGCTCTTTGGTGTAGGAAAAATTCGTCAACATGCATCGTGTTGGGCGTCAAACTGAGTTTGTTGAGCTCGTTGTCGGACACGGACAGTATTTTGCACACCTGAATAAAAAATAATATTTAAATAATTTACCGTGTTTCATATACAACCGTATAATTTTTTTCGACGCAATAACGCGACAATCACCTCATCTTTCGAGTACCCCATGACGTGTAGATGCCGATGGACCAATTCGATCATTCGATCGTACGAGATACCCAAACGTTTTTGGAGTGTCGCCAACACGGTCATATTTTCCCATTCGAGACCTAAACGTTTGGCGAGAACCTGAAACCCGCGAAACCAGATCGATGAATAACTGAGCTGATTAAAATAAAAACAGTGCCGTCAAAATCAGGATAGATATTAAATTGCAACTTGATATGATTAGTTTATTGTTATAGTACTATGACGTGATAGATTGTAGAGCTATAACACAAATTAAATCGAAAAAATACCCTTGTAATAACAAATCACTACTTTACGGACCGTAAACAAGAATTAAACAACAAAGTATCTATAACTCTGCAATTAATACTCAACCAATTAACACATTAGTTAAGTGTAGTATATTAGATTTACTTTGTGTTTATGAGTTATGCATTCATCGTAAATTGTTAATAAATACATACCTTAATTTTTCGATACGTCCGAAACACGTGTCACATGAATTTAATAAGGACAATAGTTTTTAAAACAATTATAACACAAGCAAATCATTTGCAATCCTCTGCCCGCGATTATTACCTGAGAAGCTAGTCTACATTCCACCACTCTCGTGTTGAAATCATTTGACGCCGCCTTATTTTTTACGGCCAGGCTCTGAGCCACAATAAACTTGGTGTTGCTCGGCAGACGGAACTGTTTAACAGCCAATGGATGGAAATCAATGCGGGCCGCGTAACCTTCAATTGCGTAAAAATAAACAATTAAAATATATTTGTACGTAATCGGTAGGAGTGAGCGCCTAGATATTGGTATAGACACGTTTCCAGTTACCTTGTTTAGCGTTCACAGCTATTGCTTGGTCCATACCGCCGCCCGCCGTGCCGATGTACCGTTCGCACTTGGCACTGATTTCGGCCAGCTGGAGCTTATCAATTTGAATCTGGAAACAAATAATAATGAAATGTTATGTTAGTGAATTGCGTGATCTACCGCTACAATATATAATAGTCATATGCATATCATATGCATATCATATTATACGTCATACACATTATTATCACATTTCAGTTGTAGCGATTAGCTCACGAAGTATCATGCTTAGACAAATCGGGTTAATCGGGGAGCGCGAAAAGTCGTTTTCGCGGGGAAAAATTGTTCGACAGAATAACTTTTAAATTTAGTTTGTGTGTTGCAATAGCACCGTCGAAACGTTTCAATCAATTTATATATTTTTTCTTATAATATATACACATTGAATTATATTGAATAAGGACATACGGATGGAACACAGCGCACGGTGTACATCACGTCTTCATACTAATTAAGTGTATTGACTAGCAACACGTTGCAACAGTACAAAGCGGAATACAATTTTATATCAAACGGATGCCCTTGTTTTGCCTATTCAGAATGCCGTTTTACGAAAATTCGTGATTTACAGTGTATGAAATACAAAATATGTAGTTTATTTTTTTTTCTTTTTATTTTAGTTTCTTTTTTTTCCGATCAAAGTATAATCGATTTACTCACTCCATATCCGATAAGGGTCGCCATTGCTGCTGCCGTTACCAAAGCACTCGAACTGCTAAGTCCTGAACTTTCAGGTATATTACCGGTGACTGCGAACAAAAATCCGACGTTTTCCACGGCTTTCAGTTGACTCTCGTTGATATACTCTCGAGCTCCTTTCACGCCACACAGGAAATAATTTGACCAGCACGGGCTCTTGCTGAGTAAATCCGCGCTATACGATCGCAGAAAACACCACAATATCACGTTATTTATCGGTCGAAATTACAAACACGATGACAACAATCGTGGACAAAAATTTCACATTTT
The DNA here is from genome assembly GCA_034509805.1 of Sipha maydis. Classification (NCBI taxonomy): domain Eukaryota; kingdom Metazoa; phylum Arthropoda; class Insecta; order Hemiptera; family Aphididae; genus Sipha; species Sipha maydis. The sequence goes on along the minus strand of JASXSY010001490.1, from coordinate 25,109 downwards.
AAAAGTGCCGTATTTAAAGCATAATGAGGATAATTGAAAGTTCAGCTGTACAATTTATGAAAACTAATTATTTCACTAATTATATGTTTCCAATAATTATATAAAGCACGTTTTCATCGATGTATATACACATACATGATCGTAGGCTTAGAATAAATTATTACTTAAAATGGATATTTATTACCCGTTTTTTTTTTATGTTATTATTTTAGAATGGAATTTAATACTGGGAATTTCGTTGGTCGAAAAAATGGCGATAAATGCTGTATTACAATAACAGCAACATACAGAATGTTTATATTTTAGCTTCAAATAAACACATTGTGATAAATATAAATTTGATTAGTTGACATAGAAAACATTTAATCAAAAATCTTCCTTCAAATATCTTACTCTGCTCTTAAATAATTTAATTTTTAGTACGTGCGATAGTTAAAGTCAGTGCACACGTTTTTTCTAACCAATTCGTTATAAATGTTATTGTTATTGTTACATATTAATACATATTTATGTGATATTTTATGTCATTGTTAATTTTTCATTGCCCAATAATACGCAAAACGGATAATACACAAAAATAAAATAATGAATAATAAATTTGTTTAACGACATTTGTAACTTAAGTACACCTTATGAGGTACGCATGCATTATCTGTACTAAACACAATAATTTTAATCCTCGGGCAACGCATAACGACGATAAATAAGTGCGTTCAGTTCACCTTATGTCGGCTATGTTTTGGGATACGTTTTCGTATCGATCCGAATTCAAATTGGTCAACCGGACGGTTTGCCGGTCGTTGGTCCTCTTTGCTGCCACCACGATGCACTGATCGATGGCCATCGGGAATACGGAATAACCGCAGTAGTCTACGTGTTCGCCGATCAGATTGACTCTGCCGGGCACTTTGACGTAATACTCCGGCTGACACGTTTCGAACTTTTCGCGAAAATGTTGCTCCAGTTTTTGAACCGGCACATTATTTGACGAAGTTCCCCAAATGATATCGACTTCCATATTTGCCTGAAAATGTATAAAGATTGTATTAAGATATATAATTATATCTATATATTATTAGATATAAGATTATATCGTTCACAAGATTGCAATAGTAAAACAATATACTTTTTAAGTTTATTACTTTTTTTCACAATAATTTTGTAATAAGTTTCTCTTGATCTCCAAAAAAAAAATATTATTTCATATCTTACACATTATTGTTTATATTTAATTTCTATTCTCACATTCTAAAGAACATAAATATTAATTTACTATATAGATGATAAAATTAAAAAAGTATCGATTATTGCCAAATAAGTAAATAGCTTTGTAACTCAGCTTTAGCAATTACTTAAGTTTATAAAATTGTTGCTGATAATAAACAACACATTAACTTTTATGTATTATAAAATACACGCTGTAACAGCGTAAATCAATCATTTTCCATATGTAATTTCGATCATAATTAATACTTCGATGAGTCTTCATTTTATTTTTATTTGTTATAATTCTCATATTACTCTTTATAAACATAACATTCACAAATATTTTACATTATTTATATTAATATTTACATCATAATATCATAGGTGTTGATATAGGTAATATTTTATTGAAATAATTCATTATAATAACTAGATATTATTTTTACTTCATATTTTTTAAAAAGAAAAAAAAAATATTAATTATTTGTAATACCGGGTAACCTGTAAGTAAGAATATTTAAAAGTTTTGAAATAACAATTACAACCATAACAATAACAATAAATAAGTTCTTTATCACAGTACTCTGTATTAGACTAAAGTACATCAGTTCAAACCATAATACACAATGTAAATCAGACCTGCAATTATAATACGGTTAAGTCAGAAATAATTATATGATAACTTAATGCGATGTTTTCAGAGAATTTATCATCGCCAACCTGCACTCGGAACCACGTTTGAACAACATGTATTAATGGCGATATACATAATAATTAAATTTTAATTCTATACAAAAAAAGTTTAACTGATCTGTGTTGGTCTATTCTGTTAGTTTTTTTCAGCATGGCTAAATATTACATTATCACTTGGTTATAATTGTCCCAAGAACACATTCATTAATAAACAAATTCTAATTTAGACAACGTTGGAGAGTGTCAAACGTATACGTGTATTACATTACAGAAAAATGTACTACATTTGAATGGCTAGCAAATACTTCAAATTAACTAAAAATTATTTTGCACCTTAATGGAAAAGGTTATTTGTTTTTGTTAAAGTTATCCTATTTTCAAATGTAATTGACTTTGTATTTACCTGATGATAAATTTAAATTCGAAACAGGTCATACTTTACAAGTATAATAATACACCTGGATAAGCATTTATGTATTTATTATTTATATGTATAAACTATTTGTTTATTAATTTATATATTAATTTACGATTATTAACCATTTAATATTATTTTATTATTTCATTTTATTAATTATAATTGACCCTTTTCGTTTAAATCTAAAGAAAGATAGTATGAACTAGTATACAGTTTACACCATAAACAAATATATTGGGCCATCTAGTCGAAATATTCAACCCTCATGAGCCCACCAACATCTCCAAGCTCATCCAGTTCCTATCAGAAACACAACTAATAAATAAATTATAGTTTTTATTAGTGCTGAATACTCTTATTTTAATGTATGCCCTTTATAAGAGTGTATTTATTTTATTTATTTTTTGTTTTTCTTTTGTTTGTTTTATGTATTTAGTATTATATATATATACAGTAAAACCTCACTTAGACGGAACTTCGGTAAGACGGAAACCTCGGTATTACGGAAAATTTGTTAGGTCCCGTTTCAAATTAAATATAACTTTATCCCGCCAAGACGGAAACCTCTCTAAGCCGGAAACGGACACGTTTTTGTAATAAAAGTTGATGAAAACCTTCGCCAAGAAGGAAATATAACATGATTTTCGTAAGATAAATTTATTTTCGTATTATCGATACCCATAGATAATCGATATATTTGTACGATGACATTATATTATTATAGTAATACGAATACAAAAATAAACAACAACCAATTTTTTTCAAATTATATAATTATTATTTATGTATACTGGCTAAAAATAAGTATGTATTTTTTAATTTAATTCAATTTTATTTTTTAAACCCCGTCAAGACGGAAACCCCGTTAACACGGAAAAATTGCATGGTCCCAAGCAATTCCGTCTTATTGAGGTTTTACTGTATATCATCGTGTAAATTTAATATTTCGTCCAATGTCCATAGTTACCGCGAACTGTTTAATAATGAAAATAAAATAAAATAATATATTAGGTTTCTATTTGAATCGATTAATAAATATATTTTATTATTTTAATCAATATAAAACATCAAGAAATTTGAAAAAATAATAAGAAAAATATGATAACTGAGCGCTTTAATGCATAGTTAGATAACCGAAGAAATCATTGTAAGAAAAAAAAAATAAATAACAAACATGGATACAACGTTAAACGATTATAATTTAAGAGGAAGATTCACGTTTTGCACAGAACAATTTATTTCATAGATTTAAAATGTAATTTTATAAATGTATTACTATTTAGGTATAAGTATACGGAATTTCGAAATCAACATTTTATTTCTGTGACATGATTTTGTTCCGCCAAATGTTTATCATTTAGTTCCATAGGGCGCTAAAGTATATATTGAGCAAAAACGCATAATTTCCCTTCGGCGTGAACAAAAATGACAAAAGCCGGTGTACTCAGCGATTACCTACGCGCCAAAATGTTCGTAGATCTACAACACTAATACGTTTTTAACCAATTTGATTAATGACGATCACCTAACATCATTAAAATGCTTGGAGGTTTATGAGAGAAAGTGTAATGGAGCCGTCACTCGCGGAACCCATTAGGTATTTTAGCGATTAGTGCAAACAACGTCGAATGAAGTCGAACATTAATTAGAATATTTAATAATTACTGAATGAACGTATATCCATACGCGTTTTGATCGAACTAATAAATTTACTCAATACTACTATACACGAACGTGTAGATCAGTCGGTATCGCGGCCATCGTAGAAGCGAAATCTCGGTGATACTGTATTACGGCTACTACGCGCCAAAACGTAAATCGATATACACATCATTCCTAAACGGTAAGCGAACTATTCGAATAATTTTCGAAAATGCAATTTGAATTATTTTAATGAGGTATAACGGTCTTTATATTATTATATTAAAGCGCATGCGCACAACGTGCAGTTTTCGTGCAAAAGGTTCAGTCGTGTTAGCGAATACGGCGGTTTTGCATCAATATATTATCGACAAATTGAGTAAATTGTTTTTGTTGAAATATAATTTACACAACTAATGTTATGCAACATATAACTTGTAATACATTGTACGTGTATCGCATGGGGCAGGGATGAGCCACTCAAAGTAATTAAATGGCTAATTTTTAGAACTTTAAAAACTGACGGGCCATAGTAAAGAATTACTATGTTAATAGTACTATTGTTAAAAGTGTCATTTTACGATCGACGTGAAAAATTAGATACTGATAACCGCTAAAATGTTATGATATAATTGGAAAATGAAGCACGGGCCAAATAAAAAAAGTGCGAGGGCCACTAGTTGCCCATCACTGGTATAGGAAATAATATGATAAAATATAATAACAATAACAATGTAATGTGCGCGTAACGTATTGCAGTAAAGTGTACAAGTACATTATACAACACTGTGTTGTCAACACATGATAAGATAAAACTGTTATTCACCCGTGAATAACAAACGACGAAAACAGTGAACAACTACCACGATAACCGGAACGTGTGTGTTGATAATAATCGATTGCCAGTCGGTTTAGTTTTTCTCGATAGTGCGTAACGCTATCGATCTCAACGCGGAATATCGATTGTACCGCGAACGCTTGATAATATCGACGACGCATGAAAATCGCTCGCATTTTCTCCGCGAAGCGGATAATTTCACTGTCATTGACACTGTCGTTTCGTGAACGCGACCAGCGTACGGATATCGAATGCAAAAACAACGGTCGGTCGTGAACGCGATGACGGTTAGTAAACGTCGACCACCGCGGTCGTTTTTCGGCGTGCAATCGATTGTAACAGACGCAGAGGAGTTGAGTGAGTTGTTCGCCGGGAACCGGACGCGTCGGTTGTCGGGAAACGTGAAACGATCGGAGAACTCGTGCGAAACAAAACGATTGTCGTGCGTACTCAAAGACGAGCAGACGAACCGGAAGAATCTCGACCGACTACCGTCGGACGGGATCGATAACGAGCGCGCGTGGTGGTCCGTTGCAATCGATAAGATTGTACGGGCCAACCGGTGCGCGGTTTGCTGTTCCGACCGTTTTTCCGAACGCGCCGGAGAGTCACGATCGACGAGCTCGCGCAAAGGATCGACCGGGTGAAAAAACCCGAAGGAACGTCCTTCGAGGGCGCCCGTCCCGTTGCTTATGACTATGTACAATATAACAATGCACGCGTTTGCGTACGTGGAACTCACCGTTCCTCGCCCGCTGCCACCGCGATCGGTTTTTTTCTCTCTCTCACTCACTCACTCTCTCTCGTCGTCGTCGGTGTCGGAGTCCGGTGTCGGGCGGTAAACGTTCGCCTCGCGTGCAAGTCGGACGTGCGCTGTGCTCGGTGCCGGGAACCACGACGACACTGGAGAGCGCGCGCGCGCACACACGCGCACAAACGTACACACATACACTCCGCCGCCGTTGCCCACCCGTCGATACCGCACGGCGAGGCGACGGCGTCGGCGAATTCGGCCGACCGTCGACGACGCGTTGTTTCGTGTCTATTTTCTTTTCCCCCGTCCGTACGCGACGATACGATTTCACGTTATCATTGCCATTTACACGTTGTTTATTGGGATTCGCGCGCGTAACAGAAAGCCGTCGGCGATCGTTTGCCGTGCGCGGTATTTATCGTTTTCGAAACGGTGCGTTTTTCGAACTAGACGACTGGGCTACACAAATATCGCCAAGTCGATAAGTGCATCGCAAGACTGGGCGAAACGCAATTAGTTGTCAAAAAAACATATTTTTTTAAAATATATAAAAAAAAAAAATTAGCCAATGTACGATAGATAAATTTGTATGTAATTCGATTCATTGTCATATGGTAGACGTTTATTTTTTCTACCAGCATTAAGATTTATTTTTTATATTTTAGTGGAGCGAAATACATCTTTACATCGATTTTTTTTTTTTTAGAAAAAAACCCTATGAAATTCCTCAAAAGATGCACTGCCACGAAACGCGTGCAACATTGCAACTGGTAAGTACCGGCAACTGTGTTGAACGACACCAGAGGGTTGTCGTGTGTTCGACCTTGATCTTTTCAATAACAGATAACACGTCGGGTCTTAAACCAAACGAAAAAGTCGGACGACCTCGCGTAGGATAACCACCGCTGTTGATCACTGAACGCTCGACCAATTTACATTAAATTAAACACAGTTGCAAATGATGCCCCAGTGTGCGTGTTATGAAATATTTGAAATGTCAAAAAAAAAAAATAGCGTAATATTCACCAATGCTTGTTAAACTCGTTTTTAAGATTGAATCGTAAGGAGTTTTCTAGTTTTGTAAAATTGATCATTGAGCTGCAAGAAATAGTTCTCAGCTACGAATTTTTTTAAACTAAATCTCTTGGTCGTTTTCTTAATTTTACAATTTAATATTATTTTTAAGTAAACCGAATATATTTTATATTGGATTAATTTCATTACCGAATATATATATATATTTATTTTTTTTGTCACTTCCATTGCTATACGATTGCACTACTATTGCGAAATTTATTATATCTATTGATAAATTTGGCATTGTGATAAAATAATATTTGCAAAGTATTAAAATACGAACAGTATGGCATAGCTATAAAATAATAAATAATAGATAACTAAATAACTAAGCAACTAATAGTGGTTTTAGAAAAATCATCACTCCTGAATGTATATGTAGATATATATTAGAGTTTAATGTATGCTGTGGTTTTGGGAAACATTGGATTTCTGAACGAAAGTATACATAAAAACCGGTTTCGCCAATTAAATTTTGAATGTAGACGTCTTCGTGAAGAACATCTTCTTTAGCGAACGAAAAAAAAACTAATTTCTCGAACGTTTTGTGTAAAATAATTTAATTCTATCTCTGTAGGTTCTATGTTAAATAACGTTGGACTAATAATATTTCTTGAATGTGCATATTGGTATAAACGAATATTTTATTCGTTTATTTTAATGGTGTTTTTACCCTTCCTAAGTGGAAAGTTTATTGTGTATGTTTATGAATATTAACTGTTTTGATCTTTAATATTTTTATTTCTCAAGTACAGCAATTGTACGATGTTATATATTACAAGGTTTACAAGTACATACATTTAAAATATAAATGTAGTACATCGCATTTTATGTAAATATATATAAGCAAACATACTCCACATTATTTTTTGTAAATTACTTTTTTCTAATAAAAGTATCCTTACCGACCAACGTATCTTTTATACTTATAAACTATAAGCAAATATGTGTCTAGGCATTGTGTTTTTAATGCATTTAGTACGTTTACACTGCCTTAGACATTAAATGTCACGGTAATTTTTTTGGCGCTGTAATGTTTCTGTATGAATTAATCATTACCAATTTATTGGAATCCATACCTGTTCAGGTTATTGGTAAAATTAAGCGAGATAAAGAGTTAGCTCTATATATATATATATACAGTTGTAGATTCAACTACGGTTGTTTTAAATACATTGTTTTAAATAACAATGAGATTCAAAAAGTTTTAAAACAGTTTTGTGGAAAATGGAGCGGATTCTTAGTTGTTAAAGTAAATCAAAGGTCACCGCAGTTTTTGAAGCTTGGTCGTTTAAATATTATTAAGTTTTCACTGTTCTCTGCAGGTAAGTTTAAAATACAGTAGATTCACGTTAAAATGCACTACGAGATATTTTAGTCAAATAACTTAAGAATTAAATGTTGTGATTGAGAGGAATATGGATATATCAAAATACATATTTTGAGTATATTTAAAATTCTTTTTTTCTTTTGATAAGCGCATGCGTCTTACATAACTTAGTTTTGTTAAAATGGCAACCCTATTATTTTCTACAAAATTGAATTCATTATTTTTTCTATTCAATTTTTGTATTTTATTTTTGTCTTACTACAATATTGACCAAATAAGAGCAAGTCAAAATTTGAATTTACACATAATCCATTTTATGCAAAATGTTCATTAAGTTTATCACTTTTATTCGAGATATCTCCGATTTTGTTGAATAAAAACTTATTATTCTTCGTAATTGATTTTTTTAGCAATTCATATTGAGAAGTTCAACGAAAATCATTTGCTAGAAAAAAAATTCCGGTTCATTATACAAGTAAAATGGGATACATGAATTATTATAGAGTTTAATACCAGTTTTGTAACAATCTATTTATCATTTTTATATTCTGAACTATCTAAAACTTAATACAGTAATAAACCAGTAAATTCGCGTTTGTTCCATTATTGATATATTTTTAGTTTACATGTTAAGATAAACTACGATGAAATAAGTTTATATTATAATTGTGAATGATAAATTCCGAGTTATTCGAAAGTACAGAAATCGATATCCGAATAGGTTTCATCAAATACATGATAAATTATATCCATAGACTTTTATGTTGATTGAATGAACGAGGTATCAAAAGTTGCGTGTATGGTTGAAATTACATTAAAAATAATTATGCGAAGATTCAAATTTCGTTTTTTTAAATTATAATTTAGAAATATTTAATGGTACTTCTTAATATGAACACACTGAATAATGATGATCCAATAACATTTTTGACATGAAATGTTCTTAAAGCATAACATCATAAATGCATTAACTGTTGAACAGCAAAAAATCGTCAACGGAATTCAATATCTTATAATATATATATATAATAATATAATTATATTATACGTTAGATTATTTTAAATATTCAATAAGCTGCCTACAAGTGGATTAGCCTTGATATACATATAGGCTCTTTTCTTACAAGGTAACAGCACATATAAAGTTAATACTTAAGAGCACAAATAATGCCATTAAGATATTTTCACCGTTACTAAAAAAATACTAATTCATTTTTAGTCCGTGTATCCAATTTCGATTTTTATCTTATACGTGCAGTGTAGTTCGTAGTTAGGGCACGTTGGAAGCGAACCCCATTAACCGTTTAAATATTATTTTATTGACAAAACATAAACAATTAAAAAAAACAAATATCAATAATGGGAATAATACAAATTATTCTCAACATATATATATATATATATATTGTTGATTATAGTGTCACAAACAACGTGATGAGCAAACAGTACACTGCGCATAGTATTTCGATTGGAAACGACAACATATTTTGTTATCTTAAAAAAATAAAGGACAGGTTTACATGAATGGCAATTTTCAATTAGGCTCTTCTTTTAAGTTTTATGGGTTAGGAAGATGAATATATATAGATATACAACATTCATTTCGTGCGCTTACACAGATTTTCACATCTTCTATATATTAATATTGTAAAACTGAAGTTTGTTAGGTTGAATGTGCCTATCTCAGGAACTATTGGTTTGAATTCAAAAAATATGTTTGTATTGGGTAGCCCATTTATTGAGGAAGGCTACATGCTATAGTATATTTTTGGAAAGTACACAGGTTAAGTCGAAATTTGAAAAATTCTAAGAAATGTATGCTATTGCCATTTAAAAAGCTGCTTAGTATTTAATTATTGCCGCGCAATCAAAATCCTATGACGCAGTGGCACTTCAGTAAATGTTGGTACAAAGTATCTCGAATTCGAACCAAGATCTTCGTGGTCTAATTTTTTTTGTTGCACTGTTTCACATTTTTTAATTTTTTTTTACTTATTATTTTTCTAATTATTTGAGTAAGACTGGAATGTAATGTAAAAAAAATGAAAAAAAATAATGTAATAAAATCATTGTGTATATAAAATTGCGTTATCGGAAATCGTTTATTTGTTTTGTGAATAACGTATTATAATAAATAAATTTTAATTTATTTATTATAAAATTTTCATCGAAATACCGTACAGTGAATCATCTAAATCGTCATCTGAGCTTGCATAAATTAATACTATTTGCATTTTATTTCTTGAAAATCTGAAATTAATCAAACCCAATGTATATGTCAGATACTAAATCTAAATTTTGCTTCAGTTTAAAAATATACTCATTTTTGAAGGGGACGCCAATTTAAATTTTTATAATTAAAAACCATTTTAAAAATGTATAGATAATAATAAAACTAAATGACTTATGCCAAAAATGTGGTTTGATATTTTGTTCTTTCATAATACTCTTAAAATTCATTGACGGACGCCCAGTTCTACCACTCTTTGTAGGCGTCACACATAAATATTGAAGCCATACTTTTTTATTACTCTACACTTTTTTTTAACTATTGTTATTTCGCATTAAGCAATAAGATATATACAAAGCAAGATTAACTTAATATAAAATAAGATTAAGCATTAGAATAAAATCTAAACAATATAAAATAGAAATAAAATATATTAATAATATAAGATTAAAACGTTTAAACAGATTTCGTTGAACATTAGACGTAAAAAAAAAGTATTATTATGAGAACCCTATCCAACATTCGATCAAAGATCTACTACATTTAAAACGGGAAAATGTTATATTGTCTTTACCATTAATAAATAAATAAAATTATGTATGAACATCATTATTTGGATTCAAACTATATATATATATATTTAACGCATTTTTATTAATTTAAAATGTATTAGTTGTAAATTATAAATGTTTCCAACTAATGAAAATAATGCATCATCCGTATTTATTGTCAGCTGATGTCCAAGGGTCAATCAAGGCTTTTTTTTAAAAAACATTACTCACAGAACATGAGTATTAGACGCTTGTTTATTATTTAGTGGCCGAAACAGACGCAAACTGTCGCATGCGAATAATACGAGTATATCTTATCCAGTCATTTTTCTTCTAGAATATTTATAATATTTCTTCTATCGTACGTATCGTGATACACCTCACCATCGATAATATCCACAGTCTACCGCCATGCTGATTCGCCGTTTGTTAGGGTTTTTCGTTTAAAAAATAGTCACGTATCATGTTTTATCCGCCTAGTTTTTTCTTTTGGGAAGAGATCATGTAACGATCTTTATGTGTTGGTGAGTAGCCCAGGATTTTATTATGGTATGCCATACTGTATTTTATTTTTAGATTCTGAACGGAGTGATGGAATCTATTGGTTTTACAATGATGTGTGTTTTTTTTTTATTATTATTTTTTTTTTAATTTGTGTCTGACGACACCTTTTTTGGCAGTATAAATGCTTCGATTTGCTTAAGTAGCAACTTTTCTGAAAGGAAAGTGAATGTAGATGGTACTTTGGCTAGTCTAAAATCCAACTTTTCAATACTTTTTATAAAAATCGAAAAAAAACGATAAAAAAATTACGAAAAAACGGGAAATTTTACACAAAATCACGTTTTTAAAAATTTCATTTTTCTAAATTACTCTAACTCAAAAACGAAAAACCACAACAACTTGAAATTTTCACCAAATCTTTATATTGACGTTTTCTATACATGGTTAAGTTTTTAAAGTATTTTGACATATTTTGATTTATTTATAGACAATTGAAATTTTCGATTTTTGTAAAATTTTTGTTTTTAAACATCTATAAAATTTAATTTCCATACCGAAAACTCTTGAAAATTTAATACAAGGTTTATAATAAGTTAAACTTATCGTAACTAAAAAATATCGGTGATGGGTTAACTCATATTTTTTTCTTAAGCCCTTAAAGCTCAAATTTGTATAAAATGTGTAAAAATCACGATAATTTGCAAGTTATTTTGTAGATAAAAATTCGTAAAATTTTTTTTGTTCATACTTAAGGTTCAAAATTTTAACACTAGGTTATCTATAAGCTACTCTTCAAAAATCTTTAAAAAAATTTCTACAGGACTTAGAGGAAAAAATTTTATGATTTTTTGAAATTTAAATATTTACGAAATTGCATAAAATAGCGATTTATTCTCGAACGATTTTAAATATTTGTTATAATTCAAAAAGTAAAAGCCGCAGATTTTGAAATTTTTACCAGCTGTTAAGATTGGCATTTCCTTTATGACATATTTTTTTCAAAATATTATATTGATTTTTAAGCCACTTATAGGCATTTAAAATATTCGATTTTTTTACATTTTATTTTTATAATCGGTGAAAATTTAATAGAAGATTCCACAGAAGTAGTTCTTATTGTCATTCAAAAATTATTAAAATCCATAGGCACAATTTTTTTTTATAATCGTTTGAGCAGCGAATATTGACATAGAATTACATATGTAAAATATAATATAATGTATAATATTCTAGACTGACAAATGATATCGGTTTTTTTAAAATGCTCCAATTCAAAAACCAAAAATCGCAACAACTTGAAATATTCACCAAATCTTTATATTGACGTTTTCTATACATGGTTAAGTTTTCAAAGTATTTTGACATATTTTGACTTATTTATAGACAATTTAAATTTTCGATTTTTGTAAATTTTTCGTTTCAAAATAAAATATACTTATTAAAATATTTATAAATAACATTGTATTATATTCTAGACAAACATATCATCTCCGTTCAGAATCGTTTTTCGTATACAATGATACCTATCATTGAATTCAAATTTAACAAATCAATTATAATGACCTATCCTATGAAGAGTTGCAATCCACCCCCAAATGTACAGCAATGCGAGGCCCATCCGGTTCTTTTTTTTATTGTTATTATTATTAGTATTATTGTGTCTGTATGTTGAGTGGTGGTCATACGGTTGTAATCGTGTCGCGTATAATTTGATTGCACGTGTATTATTTAATAATTATAATTTGTTGCCGGTACATTAAGTGTTAAATGAAAGATTTCCGGTATTAATAATAGCATTTTTATAAGTTACTTTACTTCTATCTAGATCACCTTTCGAAATCCTGCATACAACGACAGACTACTGCGAGAATTATTCCTTACGTGAACTAGACATTGTCTGCACAGGTATTTTGGTTAATTCTCCTTCCATACAATCAGTCTTGTTTCCAATGCATTTGATATAAGCTTATGCTACTTACCAACTTTTAAGTTGAGGGTATAAAGTATAAAAAGTAATATAATTATATTACAATCGAATCCGCTTAATGGAGATACACGTTGCAGTGATATATGTGTCCCATTATCCGACTGTATCGTAGAAAAAAAAAAAAAAATTAAAATATAATTAAAGCACATTTTATAACTTTATACGAGTAAGAAACATACATACTTAATTTATACTTTTTTTTAAAAATTATTATTTGTAATACATATGATATAATACGAGTAAATTATAGAAATTTGCTATTTACTTGTTACTAGAAAATGTAAGATGTATTAATAAAAGAATTCTTAGGCCCCTCCCACACAAGTTTTCTCAATGGGGTCCGTTATTCATTTTAAGAGATTAAAATAAAAAAAGAACCGGATGGGCCTCGCTCTGCTGTACAGTTAGGGGTGGAGTGCACCTCGCTTATAGGATAGGTCATTATTACAATGGATTTGTTAAATTTGAATGCAATGATAGATATCATTGTATAAGAATAACGATTCTGAATGGAGTTAATATGTTTGTCTAGGATATAATACATTGTTATTTATAAATATTGTAAAAAGTATATTTTATTTTGAAACGATAAATATTTTTTTCAATTAGGATGGGTTGGCAGTTGCATACAGCGATATAGTTTGTCAGTCTAGAACATTCTACATTTTATTATATTTTACATGTAATTTTATGTCAATATTCGCTGTTCAAACGCTTATAAAAAAAATTTGTGCCTATGGATTTTAATAATTTTTGAATGACTTTAAGAACTACTTCTGTGGAATCTTCTATTAAATTTTCAAGTATTTTGTACGAGCCAAATTTTTTTTATCACCGATTATAAAAAAAAAATTTAAAAAAATCGAATATTTTAAATGCCTATAAGTGGCTTAAAAATCAATATAATATTTTGAAAAAAATATGACATAAAGGAAATGCCAATCTTAACAGCTGGTAGAAATTTCAAAAATCTGCGACTTATACTTTTTGAATTATAAAAAATATTTAAAATCGTTTGAGAATAAATCGCTATTTTATGCAATTTCGTAAATATTTAAATTTCAAACAGTCATAAAATTTTTTCCTCTAATTCCGGTAGAAAATTTTTTAAAGATTTTTGAAGAGTAGCTTATAGATAACCTAGTGTTAAAATTTTGAACCTTAAGTATGAACAGAAAAAATTTTATGAATTTTTATCTACAAAATAACTTGCAAATTATCGTGATTTTTACATATTTCGTATAAATTGGAACTTTGAGCACTTATAAAAAAAATTGTGACTTACGATTTTAGATTTTTTTTTATCAGTTAAGGAACAACTTATAAGAAACCTTGTATTAAATTTTCAAGATTTTCTGGGCAGCCAAAAAAATTTTATCGTTATTTAAAAAAAAAATACTTAAAAAAATTGAAAATTTCAATTGTCTATAAATAGCTTAATAAAAGTCAAAATACTTTGAAAATTTAATGGTGTATAGAGATCGCTAATCTAAACATTTGGTGAAAATTTCAAGTATTTACATCGATTAGTTTTTGAGTTATAGCAAAATAAAAAATTTGATTATGTTGAAAACTGGTTTTGCGTAAAAACTCCCGTTTTTTCCCAAATTTTTTTATGGTTTTTCCCGTCGCATTTAAAAAATATTGGAAATTTTTTACTTTTGACCCCCCAAAGTACCAAATAGATTCACTTTCCTTTCAGAAAAGTTGCTACATAAGGCAATCGAAGCATTTTAACTGCCCCAAAACGTGTCGACAGACACAAAAAAAAAAAAAAAAAAAAAAAAAAAACACACATCATTGTAAAATCAACACTCCGTTCAGAATCTAAAAAATTATATTAAATAAAAATATTCTATATACATACACAGAGACGATAGAGTGTGAATTAAAGATTATGGATAAAGTAATTTTATACGCGAGCTAGTCAACTCAATTATCTTCGAGTAATTTGTAGTAGTAAAAGATAAAGAAATAATTAGCAAAATTAAAATACGTAGATAATTTTTATTATTTAAACGTACAATTATTGAATAAATCTGATAGAGAAATAAATATTAGACAATTACAATTTTGACAGTTTATGTTTTATTTTTTTTCACCGTAAAATAATATTATTACTGTTAATATTTTTGACTGTCGCACATGTCATTTTTGTAGTTTCAATAAATATCTAAACGTGCAGCAAATCACGTATTACGCACATCTTATTTTCCACAGATTAATCAGAATCACTGCAAAAAATGTAATCGATGTAACTCTGCAATGCATACATATAAAGATGTACTTGTAGACGTACAATATGGAATCAGTTCTGTGTTATTATGTTTTATTGACTTCAACAAAGAAATAAAATCCACCGTAGGCATCGTTCGTGCATTATTGTATATTATTATTATTATTATCATTATTATTATTGTTATTATTATTATTTACGTGCACAACCGAAATCCCGTCTGGTTTACGTATTTTTTTTTTCGACGGGCCTCATAAAATCCCATTTACAAAATCTTCATGAAATGCATGTGTCAGCTAAAGCGCGACAAACGTAATAAGCTTATAATACGTGCACACCAGAATCTGCAGCGAACGCTCGTTCTCTCTCTTCTCGTCTGTCACCATATTATTCTCCTTATAATAATTTATATATATATATATATATATATATATACTCAATACATACATCCTGATCCTATATATGGACGTACCATTATGTATGTATTGTATCGACATCGTCATCGCACAATTGTCGGAGTGAAACGTTTTTCCGCACTACAATATCGTATATGTATATATATGAATATACTATTTGCCTGTTTCGAATGCAAAAAGTTTTCCATGCCGTTACTGCTGTATTTTTCGTCTTTATCCTCCCCGTTTTAATGGCCGCATGAACCCCACGCCAGTCGTATATATTATATAATATATAAATGTAAATCTCCCGCTCCGCATATATAACGCGTATAGTAGTAATAATAATACGAAATAAATGTACGCGTACACAATAATATTATTATACAACGATGTGATGGCGGACGGACCGAATATTTTCCAATTGGAACGCTGCTCGTAAAACGCTCCCTTTGGACCACCATCGCCCATTAATAATAATATGGTTTAAATTTTATGCACGAGGGCGAACCGAAACGACGCCTGATCCCTGTTGAGTCCAGACGCAAACGAAGATCTATATATCATATATGTATAAAAGTATACAGCGAGACTCGTAAAATCCTGTGTGCGAACGAAGCACAGCTATAAACGTCTAAATCACGTAAAAGATATTTTCTATGTTGTATATTTTGAATTTTGATGCCGTGAAATCAAATTCAATTCCATAAATACAAAAACGTTATTAGTATATTATTACTGATGTGCAATAATGAATGAGAGAATTCGACAGCTTTTAAATAGCAAACTGAAAAACACATAATTATAATGATTCTATATAATATAATAATTTCTTATACTAAATTTTGTTCTACTTTATTAAAATATGTTTTTTGACAATACACAGTTTACAAAATAGGTAAAGGTAGAAAACTCGAAGGAAATACAACCGAGGTAGGTAATCTTTATTGACGAAGGGAGTAGTTATTTACGTGAGAAAAAATAATTTGTATAAAAATTAATTATTCTCTTAGATATGCTATAGACGCTTATTTATTGATCGATCTGTTTTGTATTTAATGCGTTTAATGTTTGTTTATATAGCTCAATCAGCTTATATACAATATTTACATGGGGGAGGGGTGCCGGGTGTGTCCTAGTATTTTCGAAATGACTTCGTTCCATTTATCGTGAATGTAAAGATGAACACACGCTTCATTTACGATAAAGACAGCGAAACCATTATTGTCAAAACGACGAATGCCCAATTCTGCTGGAAACGATTGCCGGCGAATAACTCGCACGGATGGAAGTATACGACCGGTTCACGTCGTAGAACGTTTCCGAGAGCCGTCGGAAACGTCAAAAAGACACGTTTAGATTTACGTGATTTTCAGTACACCCGCGCATACGAATTGCCGAGCCCCGGTTTGATTTACGCTGCGCATGTTCCTACGACATTTCCGTACACATTTCAATAGTTACACTTCAGCATTAAATTCTTTTCGAAATGGACGCAAACCGTCGCCGCTTGTTCGGCGGAGGTGCGGCGGATAGCATGTATCTTATCCCAGTCTTCTATCGCACGTACCGTCTCCCCGCACCGTCGATATCCTATACACAATCTATTGTTTTTTACCCTTGTCGAAGAAGACAATACAATTTTCGGTTGACTAATGTAAGTGAGGCCGTCGGCGCGTCGGTTCGTCGTTGACAGAACCTCGCGTTTTATTTTTTTTTAGAGGGACGGGACATGGCACGGTCCTTGTTTGTTGACGAGTGTTGCGGGGTTTCGCGCGCCGTCAGCGTTCGAAAAATCCAGTCCAACGCAGATACCGTATTCCATATTGTACTATTATTATCATTATTATTATTGTATTATCGTCAGCACGTTGAGTGTCCGACATACGGCCGTAATGGCGTGCGCATTATTCATTGCTATAATTTGGTGCCGGCAAACTATAAGTGTCGAACATAAGATTTCCGGTGATATTATTAGTATCTTGATCTTGAATCCCGCGTCTGTTCGGTAAACTGCAAGATACATCATTCCCGTGTAGGGGACGATGGTGCACCCAGGTAATGAGGTTACCCCACCCGCTGGCCCACTGTTACGAGTATTGTACACACAGAATATAGGACAGACACGGTCGGGCATACCATTGCTGCACACAACCGGATACGAATATTTTATTTTTCTCTCAGCCGTTATCGGCAATTAGTCGAACTGGCACGCGAGACGGTGGCACCGCCCGGGTTGTGACGAATGTTTGGCGCGAGCAAACACGAACGCGGCAGCACTCGTTTGGGACTTTCAGAAGCAAAAACAAATAAACGAGACCGACCGTATATAAGACCCCGGACGAAACCTGCAGTCGACATGTCGTGTGCAATCGGTCCGACCGCGTGTGTCTCGAACGTATAGCGTTGTACACGGTTTTCCAGCATAGTATACGCCAACCGGAGAGAACGACGCGTAGAACACTCAACGGCTTAGACTCACAACCGTCACGCGCACCAAACTGCGGTGAAAAGAAATATTTACATGTACGTTGAAAATGTTCGGGGCGACATCGTGTTTAACAGCTCTACTATTGGTGGTCGCCGCCGCTGCCGCCGGTGACGCTCAGACCATTTCAGAGGATCACAAAGACCAAGCCGAAGACCAGCGTCAAGCCAAAGGTGTACAGATGTTTGGTGTGTTTGATAAGATATTGACTATATCATTTAAAATTGCGTTTAGGGCAAGATTGCTCCTCCCGTCGTAAGCGATATAAAAACACTAGTGATAATCAACGCACGCGTTTCTGAAAATAATATTCATCCGCGATTTGAAAAATAATTATTTTCAAGATTTTCTATTCTATCGTTTCTGAAAAAAAAATTGCATAGATATTATAAATAATTATCTACCTCGATGTTGATTTAGAACGATACTATATGTTGGAGTGCAAATACAATAGTATGTATACCGAAGTGCAACGCCATCGAAAGCGTCGAGTTTATAGTTTCCCTTAGATTTGAATGCGTAGAAAAAATAATAATGTTCCATGTTCGTTTTTGTTTAAATTTTTAACTTATGTTGAATTGTTTTGATCTTGTGCAGGATGGAATCTGATGGAAGGATCGAAACGTTCTTGTATCGGGCCAAACGGTCGCCCTGGAGTGTGTATGAGTCAGGACGATTGTACAGAAATGAAGGGCAAATCGGTTGGCCGGTGTTTTCCGTATAATTCGTGTTGTTCAAGTATGTCAAAAAGTTTTTTGTAAAAAACACCCATACACGATGGACTCAACATAAGTTGAACGTTTATAAACTCTCCTCTAACTCTCTAAAAGTCTTATCGGGGGACTGACTATTTTTCTATTCCATTTGCAGCTAATACTTTTTTGATTTGTTAAAAAATTTACCAATATTTTTCTATTATATGCATTTTATTGTCGAAACCATACTTCAATCTGAACACAGAAAATATTTCGAAGAGTTCTTTGATTTTTCAATGATAATGCAACAATGGTAACAAAAGTCTTAGAATTGCAAATAATTTTTTAT
Source organism: Sipha maydis (assembly GCA_034509805.1). NCBI lineage: Eukaryota > Metazoa > Arthropoda > Insecta > Hemiptera > Aphididae > Sipha > Sipha maydis. Next base: position 5,717 of record JASXSY010001490.1, on the reverse strand, counting down.
GTGTACATCCAAGCGATTGCGATTATTAGTTTTAATTGTTAAAGACACGAAATGATCAAATAATAATAGCTTAAACATTTCGATAAATGATTATCTACATTACCTAAAATAATTATTTGTGTGCTAGAATAAACTGAGCTTTGTTTAAAATAATTTTAAATAATTTTAAAATAATCTTCCAATGTTAATATATCTTATCCGGCGGTCAACTCAATTTCTGTACTTAACTAAAAGAAACATCTAATTTCCAACCTTTCAACTACAATATTAATTTTAAGTACAAATGATATGATTTTTTTGTTTTATTGTATTTCTAACTTGTTTATCAAAACACAATACTGTAATTTCTAGTAACTCCAAATTCGTGCGGTGGATATTCGGGTTCGAGTATAACGTATTTCCAAAGTCCGGATACATTTCAAGAACTGTGCACATACAAGATTAACGTTAGACAAAATACTTGCCAGTTAAGGTACGATTTAGTACAGCAGTGCAGTATAGATTTAAGTGAAAATCTTTAAGCGAGCTGTACTTGTATACAATAACAAATTTAATTTGGTCAAAATATTTTCAGAATCGATTTCGAAAGATTTTCTCTCGGTCAACCGACCAAGCCAAACAATGAATCGGCGTACGTCTGCGAACGCGACGAGTTTTCTCTGGTGATGAACGGAAACACCAAAATGAACTTGCCTGTATTATGTGGCAAAAATGCCGGTCAACACGGTAATAAATTCGGTCATTAAAAAAATAAAATTAATTCAAATCAAAATTATACATATACGTTCTCAAATTGTATGTACTTTATGAACATATGCTGCGCGTGTGAACAGTGTACGTACCAGTGAATGAACAGACGTCGACGGGCTCAAAAACCAAACAGCATATTACGTTAAAGTTCCGATTGACGGCCAGAGACGAAGACTACACCGAACAGGAACCATTTTGGAAATTGAAAATCTCTCAGCTGGAATGCCAAACGACATCGACCAATTGGTGGAAGATCAAGGACATCGCGCGTCAGGTTTGGGATTGGGAAGAGGAGGAAAGAGATGCTACGAAAACAAAGTACAGCCTAGGTAGGATGTCTATGCGGAAACGAGAACCGATTAGTCTTGCGAATAATTTTAATAATGTTAAATAATGGTGATTATGCGTACTTTTCTTCAGCGCCCGAAGGATGTCTTCAGTATTATACCGAGAAGGATGGTTCGTTCGAAAGCTTCAACTATAACAAAGGAATGGGGCATTATTTGGGCAATTTGAACTATGCGGTATGCTTCAAGCGTAATCATGATACATGTGGAATCAGGTAAACGATCAAACGTGGTATAACTTATCTAACTGTTTAACATAAATTATATAAATACAATAATGTACTGCATAATGCTGTTATTTCGATCGGTAATCCTTCGTCGACATCGATTAATCACATTTATTAACATCAGTATAACTATACTAAATACGTTTTTTCGCGAAAACTGCAATTATTACATATGCGTGCGCGCAGTTCACGATTTCGTTGAAAATATGATTATATTAATGTGAACTTGGTACCATCGATACAGATACGAGGCAGTGAAATTCCAAGTGGCGTATAATCGGAAGTTGACCGGATCCACGGACCGAGATTGCGACACGGCAGCGGACGTAACCACAGGAACGACGACCAAGTCGCCGCAGACTACAGAAACCACGAGCAAGTCGCCGCAGACTACAGAAACCACGACCACGCGACAGACCACTGTCAAGCCAACGAGTATGACCACGGTAGCAGGGCAAACTACCCTCGAGCCAGAGATTACTATGACGACAACAGAACAGACGACAACCGAAAGCATGACCACTGTTAAGCCGACAGTTATCAGATCAGCGAAACGCCGGAAGTGGTCCTCCGACGTGCATAGCGATTACTTGCTCATACCCGACGGTCATTTTTCCGGAGGGGTTTTCGCGTCGAAATATTGTGACAAGTCACTAGAAACTCTGGACGATATCTCAGGTATACAACAATGTTTCAGAATGTTCTTTTTGTTTGCACAGTATTCAGTCGTACGATTGTGCAAACAACTCGAATATTCGACTAGTCGGAAATCAAAAATATTTAATTCAATTTCCTGTTCGTACTCAATTCACTCGATTATTTTGATTGAAATTTTCTCCTCCTCACTCTTCCTATAAAATTTACGCTTTAGAAGACCTTCTAAAAAATATTACATTAAATATTACAATAATAGTTTGGTTAACAAAATGATTAAAAATAAATACTTTAAGGTATTCAGAAATTTATATTATACCGTTGTATCTTATTAGATGTTATATATTTTAACACTTTGATTTGGATATCAGACATATCTATCCTAATTGAAAATTAATTTGTTGTAATATTTTCATTATTATTTTGATAATATTTTAATCATTTCCGTCGTTTGTTGTTTCTATGTTTTAGTCAAAACTCAAGGACCTCTCTACGTAGCCTTTGTAAGTGACGATTATTCAAATCCAGAAGAAGATGTGGAAAAAGGATACAAAATCAATTATTCATTAATCAACACTGGTTGTTAGATTTCAATTACATTTATTTATTTATTTAATCAGCATTCAATCATACAATAAAATATTTATATGAAACAAAATCTCGTATTTTTAATTATAACTCAAAACTCACATTAGTCTCTGCTTATCCGACTCTTATAGCTATTACTCAGTGACGAACGCAGGGAGGTATTTTGGGTGTTAAACCCTTCCTCGAAATTAAAGAAAAAGACTTTAGAAAATAAACACAACATTTTCTACAATTCATATTCTGAATTACTTTTTTATAAACTTATAATTTAATAAGATATTTAGATATACACTATATACACTGTATATACTATAAGTATCTAAAATAAAGAGTAATACAATATGAATAGTATGATATTTATGAACATTCTAGTTTTTCAAACCCCCCTCCCCAAAAATATTTTCCTACGTTCGCCCCTGCTATTACTGCATGGATAATATTGATATTTTTTAATTGATTTATTATGCTCATATAACCTATAACTCATAAAAACTCATATAAACCCATGACATCATTAATACAGTTGATAAACTATTTACTATCCAGATAATACAATTTATTTTACTCATTGTTTGACAAAATATAATCGTGTGCAGATATTGAAATATAAGTACCTGCCTATAAACTGGGTGGCTACCTTTATCTTATATGCGGAAAATGCATATAAAGAGGGTCGTCCGGAATCCAGTTAACGCTTATACAGTCAAACTTATTTTAGTGTGTAATTTTTGTTGGTATTTCAAAAAGTTTTAATATTATTGAAACATCATAATGTTTACATTTCACGTTTTAATATTTGGTTCATTATTGCTGGCGACTAAAACTTATAGCGGTCTAGGTAAGTAAATTAAGTATACATATCTATTAAAATTGTACAATACAAAACTCGCATTAATGACAATGTAAACAGTAAATACCTATAGTGAATAAAAATGTTTTGACTTCGAATAAAATAATCATAAAACCTATTCATTTTATATTTATAATGATTTTTTTATACTGTTTTAATGTACAAAGACATCGTTATATTTTCTTAGAAGTTTGATCATTTTTTTATCGAGTGCAAAATTTCAAGAAAATAAGTCTTAAGAACATTTCTTATTTTCGGTTGAAGGGTAGAAATTATGGCATGAATGCTATCATATTATTTTCATATTTTTCTCTTGATAAAATAATTATTAATCGATGTAATTATTATAGAAGAACAATAAATAATAGATTCGTCGTATGATATTTATTATGGTGAAACTCGAAAATACTTTTTAAAAAATGTTTGATGTAATCACGTATATTTTATGCTTAAAGTGGAATTTTTTTCAAAGTTTTGCCGAAGGTATGTGGTAAATCGTCAGATGCGCTGGAGACAGTTTTCCAGAGCACGGATTCACTTATGCCGGGAGAATGCACGTTCGAGCTTAATTTGAGACCGGAAACATGTAGTGTAAGGTATGAATGCACATGATATAGATCGAACCAGTATCGTTCCCACGAATCTGTTAACACTTATGAAGTAAAGCGTTTGAAATTGCATTAATTATACCTTACAGGATCGGACTTGATAAGTTTTCATTCAATCAACCCGCCAAAAAGGATGACACGTCTGCGTACGTATGCGTATCGGATCTCGATGTGCTCAAGTTGAGTGGATTGGGATTGCCGAACATTGAGCTGTCAGTGCTGTGCGGTGAACTGTCCGGCCACCACAGTAAATAATAAAAATAAAAAACACTTTCAAGAGTTTTTAGTATATTCTTAAAAGGAAACACTAATGTTTGGAATCGTTTTGATTTGATGTGTTAACGCAGTCAATCTGCCTATAAGGGACTATGACGAACTGTTGCCGTTGACGGATGTGAAAAAACTTATTCTCAAAGTGATCCATGTTCTCGTCCCCGGCGCACCAAAACCCGTGTGGAATATAACGTTGACACAATTACCGTGCCCGGGAGCGATTGAACACGATAAAAAGCCAAACCACAGCTTAGGTGAGTACCAACTAAACCGATGTAGAATATATTCACGAAAATATTGACAACGCGTTAATCATCTATATAAGTAAAATCAATTGTATATAAACCAAAAAATACGCTTATGAAAGGGCCGATTTCAAAATATATCACGAAAATTTACGTGAACACGTCACAATAAAATATGGTATAAAACAAGATGATATATTTATATGGTTTGGAGTGGTCACTGATTCAAAATAATTAACATAGAGAAAATTAACAATAATATTATTGTGTTATTACGTGTAAATTATCGCATGGATAATATATTATTAAGTAGAAGATTATGAATATATAAATAGCTCGTGTTTAAATTAGTGTACACTACCAAACACAATAAACACGTAATATAATATAGTCAATATTTGAATATAATAGATCCTTCTAGAAAACACTAAAACTCAGTGTTGTATAATTTTATTTACAATACATAAATATTGTGTGTCCTATTTTCTATAATAACTTTAAGTAGCTATTAATATAACCGCATTATACAATCTTGAGTTTTTTATAGCACATTTTATAACTATCACACACTTTTATAATTACGTCCTATACTTATCTTTATTTAGTGCTTGACATTTTCGCCTTTTGACGGCCCGATAATACATTTTACAACTTTTCAACATGTAAACACTTAAGTTTGAGGGATATACGTATTAATGTTTTTAAATGTTTTTTTTTAATAATCTGTATAAAATTGTATTATGTTTAAATGAGTAAAAAATTTTAAATTTATACTTAAAAAAATAGAAAAACGAAATCGTCTATAAATTAATGTAAATAGACCATTTAATTTTTTATGATTTATATTTCAAGATATACATATCGTATAACTAGAAATTACAACCTATAAGCTATAAATATATTTTAAATACTTGGTAGTATTAATAGTATTTATTTTAAGTAGTAACATTATAATACAGCATTTTAAAGTTAAATATTTAACTTGTATTTTTATAAAACTTCGAACAATCTAATTAAGTAATATTCTACTACGATGATAAACAATGTGTTAATATCATACCAAAGTACTCTAAATTAACTAATCAAAATGGGTCAGCTTATTAATTTAAATTAGGAACTGCTCAGTAGATGCTAAATTTGTTGTTTTAATGAAGACTAAAATCAAGGATTAATTA